>SNQJ01S0025012.1:189816-212584 GCA_010110895.2 Picea sitchensis
AACTGATATTTTTTATTATTCTAAGGAACCAAATTTTAAACAAAACAGGTTGGAGAATGTGACCAAGAAAAGAAGTCGAATATTTAAACTACGCTCTTTGATTATGAAACTTTTTTTCCAAAATATTTTGACCCAACCCAAATACTTTTAAAATAAAAGTAAACTCATAAAAAAAAAAAAAATCATTTACTTATTAACTCACTCCTATCCCGTTGGACATAATTCTGGGCATACTTGTCTCTCAAAAAACTTGTTTATGTCCATCCATTCAATGGTTCCTTGTTGTATTCAAATTTACATTAGTTTTGTTGTGGTGAAATTTCCTAATATCAAGCATTTTCATTAGCATGAAGAAAATGGTGAAAAAACCCTTGTTGCTAAATATTTGATGTCATCCATGCCATCTAAGAATAAATACATGAGTCTCCATAACCTGCGGTAGCGATAAATGAGTCTCGATGACCTCTTAGAGTGCATGGAGATAAATATGTGTATGATCGGAAACAACAACACCTCATGTTCTTCTTTGCACGATGGGTTTAAGATGGTATGATTTGGATATCAATGGATAATTTTGTAACGTTCCCCAACTTAACCAGGGGAAATTACTTGAAGAAATACACATAAAAATGATTTTATTTTTCTAATAAACATCATGTGGTTTACCAGCTATGATTCAAACAAATATTCAACTAATTTCTGATACCCTATTGCGCATGCACAAGAAACTCCCAATTTAATTTTCTTATCGTCGCTCTAAGACAATAAATTGATCCCCCTCCAAATCTTTCTAGTAGAACCCTTGCACTCTCTCCCTCTCATGCGAATGGCTAAGCCTAATTTTTCCTCCCACTCTTCCCACTTTACCATTTCCAATTTCTCTTCAGATCACTTCGACCCGTCGATCTACACTTCAACGAGTTCCCTCTTCTTACACCAATACATAGCATACCGATGCATGCATCCTTTCTTCCACCTACACATTGGCAAGCAAGTGATTTATTTGCCGATACATAAACCAATTTCCTTCAAACTTGGCTAATGCGTCGGCGCGTTTCCGCTAAACCTCACTAACACACGTCTTTATCACCGACAAAGTTTGTGTGATCAACGTTGACACATCGACAATGTTCACGAAATTATCTTCGCCATGCACATTCCTTTCATCAACTAAACTCCTTTCATATTCTTCGATGTAGCACATCAACAATGCCCCTTCCTTTCTCCCTATTATACTACGTATCCACGAGGTTTGTCTCTCCTTCACTGACATGATGCTTGTTGAAAATATTCCCTCTCGTGTTGCCAATGCGCTAGTAGAAGGATATCGGCCCCTCACCATCATCGAGCGCATCAACGATGATCTTCTCCCTCTCGCCAATATTGACCTGGTCAGTAAGGCCCGCCTTCATCTTGAGGCCTATCTTATCCTCCTCTTGGCTCAAATACTTCTTGTTGCACCATCAATCAGTATCCTACCTTTTACGATGACTAAGCTCTCCATGCCTAAATGGATATTTTATGGATGATACTTGCAATGCCTAACCTGCTTCATGTTGCAGTTGTAGTCAAGTTTGTTTATGTTGCCATCAACTTTCATCACGCATATTATACCATCTTGTTTACTTTGTGTTTCTTGGTTCTATGACTAAATCATGAT
The DNA here is from genome assembly GCA_010110895.2 of Picea sitchensis. Lineage (NCBI taxonomy): Eukaryota > Viridiplantae > Streptophyta > Pinopsida > Pinales > Pinaceae > Picea > Picea sitchensis. Next base: position 191,477 of record SNQJ01S0025012.1, read on the forward strand.
CATGAAAGTGTCATCTAGCATCAAATAGGTTAACCATAACACCTATTGGTCTTGTGTTGTCTCTGAAACAGAGTTTGAAAAAAATTCGGTCCTCCTAGCTCCTACACAGTGCTAAGCGCTCTGAATGTCAGTTTGTTTTTTTGGCGGATTTATAATTTCATTCTACCGACACATTACCTCAACTTCAATTGATGAATAAATAAAATATTCATCACAGATGACACAAGATCAGATGGAATATAATTTGGGTGAAGCAAGACCAAAACTTTCATTAAAAAATGTCTTTGAGAGAAAATTTTCAATGTTCATCAAAATCAATTGTTCATAACTGAAACATGCCAATTATATGATTTTCTCCATTAATATTCCAACACAACCCGCAGAATTGGAATCCGAGGGCCATAAGTGTTAAAACCATCATTGGAATTCTCCATTTAAATATGTGAGAATTTAAGAAGGGTTTTGAAAAATTCCCAAACACTAATCACGTGGAACAGAAATTTTTAGCAAGATACTTGACCAGAGATATAGTGAAAAATGCAACCAGGTTTTACGAACTAATTTCGCTAAAACCATCAACAGAGATAACACGAAGTTCGTCGATTCACATCGGCAAAGTGCTCCAAAACGCATCGTTTCACATCGGCAAAGTAAAATGGAAGTGCTCCGAAATTCATCCGAGGCAATGAACAGAACAGCTCCGAAGCTCATCGGTGACAATGCGAGGAAATGCTTCGGTGAGCACTGGTTTTTTTTTTACAAACTAATCTGGGATTTTTTTTACAAACTAATCTGAGAAAATGTCAATATTTTATCCGAGAAATCATCTCAATTCTTCAAGAAACCTCTTCCGTCATGGATTAATTAGAATACTTGTCGAGTTTCATTTAAACCAGGTTAATGATTCTTGGGACGCTTTCATTAAAAGAAACAATTTCGTTGAAACCCTAGAGCCAGTTTCTCAGATTCAGGATTTTGACAGTCTACTGTCATTTCCTCTGTTCTTGACTCTCATGAAAATGTTAAAACTCCTATCTCTTTCGAGTCTTCTCGACAGTCTACCAGAAGAATAGAAGAATCTCTTTCGAGTCTTCTTGACAGTCTACTGTCATTTCCTCTGTTCTTGATTCTCATGAAAATGTTAAAACTCCTATCCTAGATTGGAGTTTCAGAGGATTGTACAAAGACAAAGTGATTTAAAGCTAATTAACAAGTTTCCATTTATTTGTACTATTGTATGATTTGTAAGCTTCTTGTTACTTTTTCTTGTTTAGAATTTAATGACGGATTCAAGGAAACCTGATTACAGTTAATGGTAACTATTTATAATTTAATTACAATATTGTTACTGTTATATTAGAAGAACTATTTCTTTAATATGATAGTATATCTTAAATTGAATTCATAATTGATTTTGAGTATATGTTATGGTTATCTTAATAATTATTTGTTGAGATCTTTCCAGTGCATATTTGTATGAATAATTTGCAAATCATATGAACTAGTTCTATGATTTACAAATCAATCCTAATCTTAAATTCAATACCAATCCTCTTCCTTTTTTATTACTTTGATCTTGGTTTAGGTGAGATATGTATCTTGTCCTAATCAAGATAGGATAGATTACATTTTCCTTTGTCACTTGCATCATAGATTAAAGCTATATTTTCTTTTAATTACATAAAGTCTCCTTTCGTAGGAGCGAAATCCAGTGTGGCATAGTTGATCCCTTGTGTCATCCTTAGGGTTCCTTTCTTGTAAGCATGATACAAGAAAGTAACCCCTTTCCTTTTTTTTGCTAATAAAAGAAAGTAAAAATATACATTAGAAGATATAAGGCTATGTATATATATTTGTACATATAGATTAACTTAAATTAAATTAACCTTAGGCTAGTCTCAAGACACGAATAACTAGAGACCCATAGAACCAGTCATAATCACCATCCCAAACATATAAGAGTCTAATTGGGACCCTGACCGGGTGATTTATACAATGTTGATTATGGTCATTTTTGTCCATCAATAAACTGGGAAAGAAAAATTCCTTCATTGGTTTGCAAAACTTGGAGAACAAGGAAATAGTGTGAAAATCATAAGTCTATCATTTCAAATTTCTTCTTAAGGATGGTTTTCACATGGTTTAAAAGTTTTGAGTCACTACCAGTAAGGATAAGGTCATCAACATAAAGGACAAGGATTATGAGATGGCTTCCTACTTTCTTGGTATAGACATTAGGATCNAATACCAATCCTCTTCCTTTTTTATTACTTTGATCTTGGTTTAGGTGAGATATGTATCTTGTCCTAATCAAGATAGGATAGATTACATTTTCCTTTGTCACTTGCATCATAGATTAAAGCTATATTTTCTTTTAATTACATAAAGTCTCCTTTCGTAGGAGCGAAATCCAGTGTGGCATAGTTGATCCCTTGTGTCATCCTTAGGGTTCCTTTCTTGTAAGCATGATACAAGAAAGTAACCCCTTTCCTTTTTTTTGCTAATAAAAGAAAGTAAAAATATACATTAGAAGATATAAGGCTATGTATATATATTTGTACATATAGATTAACTTAAATTAAATTAACCTTAGGCTAGTCTCAAGACACGAATAACTAGAGACCCATAGAACCAGTCATAATCACCATCCCAAACATATAAGAGTCTAATTGGGACCCTGACCGGGTGATTTATACAATGTTGATTATGGTCATTTTTGTCCATCAATAAACTGGGAAAGAAAAATTCCTTCATTGGTTTGCAAAACTTGGAGAACAAGGAAATAGTGTGAAAATCATAAGTCTATCATTTCAAATTTCTTCTTAAGGATGGTTTTCACATGGTTTAAAAGTTTTGAGTCACTACCAGTAAGGATAAGGTCATCAACATAAAGGACAAGGATTATGAGATGGCTTCCTACTTTCTTGGTATAGACATTAGGATCAGAATGGAATCTAGAAAATACAGTGTCAATAAGAAAGTTGTCCATTTTGGCATACCAAGCTCGGGGAGCCTGCTAAAGACCATAAGTATATTTCTTAAGGCGACAAACAAGGCTAGAGTCATTCTGGACATAGCCAGGAGGTTGTTCCATGTATATTTATTCTTTCAAATCCCCATGCAAGAATGAAAATTTAACATCCATCGGATGGACCTCCCATATATGTGAGGCATCAAGGGAAAGAACAAGGCGGATGGAATTCATTTTGGCTACTGGGGAAAAGGTTTCATTATAGTCAATTTCTTCAACTTGGTAAAATCCTTTGGCAACTAACCAAGCCTTGTTCCTTTCAACACTTCCATTTGATGCATACTTAGTTTTGTATACCCATTTACATCTGGAAATTTTTCTTCCATTTGGAAGAGGTACAAGCTCCCAAGTATTGTTTTCCATTAAAGAACAATGCTCTTCATTCATTGTTGTATCCCAATCTATATGACCTTAAGCTTCTGAAAATGTCTCTGGATCATGAGTCTTTGAAACTTGAACCAAAAGAGAAGAGACTCATTGGAACTATGAATGTGTCTGACGCTGATCTGAAGGATCACTAATAGGATCACCAATTGCTTCTCGTGTTGAATGGACGCATCTAAGAAGCGGTGGTGCTAGTATTGGTTCATGTTCAATGGATTTGTCTATAGGAAGGTGAGAAGGTGGAGGTGGATTTTCATCCTCACTATGATCATCTAAAGAATAAACAAAAATAGGAACAAAAGAAGGCACAAACATCGAGATGGATTGCAGGACGAAGAAGGAACAATCATCGAATTAGGCTCACAGAGCAAGAGATTTTCATAAAATTTAACATATCTTCTAATAATAATTTCATTACAATGTGGTTGAAGAAGTTTGTGACCCTTGACATCTTTAGAATAACCATCAAATATGCACTTCTCACTTTTATGCTGCAATTCTTTCCTTTTCTCATCAAGAATGTGAGACCATGCTATACTACCAAATACACGGAAGTGACATACATATGGTTTAATTTTAGTCCAAGCTTCTTCTGGTGTTATATTTTTAAAAGCCTTTGTGGGAGTGTGATTTACTATGTAATTTGCATAGTTGATGGCTTCCACCCAATAATTTAGACTTAATCCCTTAGATTGGATCATACAATTAGTCATTTCTTTTAATGTGCAGTTCTTTCTCTCAGCAACACCATTTTGTTGTGGTGTATATGGAACAATGTGTTTCATTTGGATTCCATGTGTATTGTAGTAAGTTGTAATATTATTGTTCACATATTCGCCTCCATTATATGTTCTTAACCTTTAAATTTGATGTCTAAATTGGTTTTCTACAAGGGCCTTGTAGGCCAAAAACTTGTCAAAAACTTCGCTCTTAAATTTTAAGAAGTAAACCCATGTACATCTAGAAAATTCATCAATGAAAGTTAAGAAATACTTGCACCCAAAAAAAGAAAGAGAAGAAAGTGGACCACACAAGTCACTGTGAACAAGATGTAAAGGGCCTGAGGCATGCCTGTCAAAACTGTCTCGATGATGTTTTTCGAGAACGCAATCGACACAAACACCATCTCTACATGAAACAAGAAGAAGACCAATCACCATCTATTGGTTACATAGTTGTTGCAATGAGCGATAGTTTAGATGACCAAACCGCTCATGCCAAAGTTTTCTCAAGTCATCGCTATGAGAAACAAAAACTAATGGAAAAGATGATGACTCAAAGCTGTCAAACTTGTACAACCTAGTAATATCATCAACAATTCCAATTGCAAGAACATGCCGAGGATCATTAATATCCTTGATTATAATTTGGTGAGGTGAAAACTCTACAATTTTACCTTGACCTGAATGAGTGATTTGATATACTAATAGAAGGTTACATGAAAGACTTGGAACACATAATGCGTCATTGAAATGACCATTATCTACATGAATTGTTTAAGATCCCACAACACTAAGAGATCTATCATCACCAACAAATATTTTCTTGGTGTTACATTCATTTAGAGTAGAAAATATGGCTTTCTCCTTAGCCATATGATAAGATGCTCCAAAATCAATAAGCCACTCATCATAAGAAGAAATAGAAGTTTCATTGAAGGAGAAACCAAAAGCAGAAAGTGCATGTCCATGAGAAGAAGAAGTAGATTCAATATTGATGTTGTGTTTCTTCATCGTTGCTTTTAAACTTTCCATATTCTTGAAACTTTTGGACTCATCATGACCATCTCTCCCACAAAAGTTGCAATGTATGTCAATCTTCTTATTTTTAGATTTTTCTCCTTTGTCACCATTAGGAGCTGAAGTTGTCTGAGTGGGTTTGGGACCTTTGATTTGCTTGTTTTTGTGACAAGGATGTTTCTTCTTGGGATTCTTTGGTTTATCTTTTTTTTGGGCGACTAAGGCTTTGTTGGAGGCACCTTCAGTGCTGATCAATCCTAGTTGTACACGATTATATCGCTCTCTAATCAAAGCATCACAAAGGACTCAAGAGTGGGTTTTTGATAATATTTCCATGGAGCCTCTCTCATGGCATAAAAGGTAGATACAAACACATAATATGCACTACCTAGCTTAGAAAGAATAATATAGATGCAAAGATCTTCCTCCAAATTTATGTTACACTCTTCACATAAAATTCTAAGTGTTTTAAACTTAGATAGATATTCTTCAATGCAAGAAAAATAATTTGGACTTAAAGTCGATACCTGATTTTCTAATTGATGTGCTCGAATAATATTGTGTTTACCAAAAACAGATTCAAGCTTTTCCCAAGCTTCATTGGGATCATCAATTTCTTGAAGGTGGAACCTTAAATTAGGAGATATGGACATTATGATCAGTCCATGTGCTTCAACATTCCTATTAGCTGATTTGACTTTATTTTCATCATCAGTGGGTTATTTTTTCTTTCCCAAGGTAATATGGTACATGCCTTTACTTCTTAATAAATCCTCCATATGGGATTTCCATTGGAAGTAGTTGGTGCTGGTAAAAAAAATATCATTGGAAGAAGCCATATTAAATATACAAATAATATGGATTTAAAAACAGAAATTGATGATTTGGATGAAAATATCTCAAAAAATTAGGTAGTTTAAAATAAAAAACGACACTGAAAACGGACTTTGGATGTGAAAGTTATGCCATTTAAAAAAAAATCATAAACCGTAGCCAAATAGCCATGTGGCAAGTAGAAGTTGGTCCATGTGGTGATACCTCTCCAAATAACCTCACTTTTACAAATAAGTTGCTTTATGAAGTGACTCACTTTTATAAAAAGAAGCGGGGATCACTTTTACAATGAAGTTACTTTATAAAAGAAAGTTGTATGCAAAATAAATAAATTTAAAATAAAATATTAAAGTTAGTTATAGTGATTCACTTTTATACTTGAAGTTAAATACACTTTACAATGGATGCGTGAACTTTTTCAACAAAAGTAACAAAAAAGAGACTTGAACTCAAGACCTTTTACTTAATAAGGCAACTTTTAACCAAGTGAGATAGAAAAATATATTATATTGTTTAGAAGGAGGATTGAGAGTGTTGTTGTTTTTGTTGTGGAATACGGTCTTGGAGAGCATGCTCATAAAAGACTCTTTTCACACAAGAAATTTGTTTTTCTCTAAATCTGATTGAAATGGTCGTATCTTGGGCAAACATAAACCTTTTCGAGTGAAGTGAAAACTGTTCCTGACTGAAACAAGCACTCTGGACGCAATGGAATAGTCCTCTCATCCCATAAATGTACAGAAATGGAAAAAACTAGAGATGATGAAACTTGGCTTCATGATCTTGATCTACAATAGGAGTGACTCTTCAAACAGGCTCTGATACCATGTTCGACAACACAAGTATTCTAACATAGGAGGAACACCTTCAGTAACCACTCACACAATCAGATCAAATATCAACACATCAATATTTTGACGTGGTAAAACCCCTACGAGGAAACAACCATGGCTCGAGCCAACGCGACCACTTGGAGAAATTTATTAATGCAAAAGAAAAAGATTACAACGAGATTTTACAAGAGAGTTTTTCATAATCGATCATCGACAAATGACCCTCCATGATCTTTAAATATATATCATGGACCAATCGGGGGTTAAACCATAGATCAATGTAGTCGTTAATATTGATGAGAATATGAATTGTCGGATCACTCTATGTCGGGAACATATCATGACCGTCAGATTTTGTAACTACAAATGCATACTAATGAAACACACTAAGAAACACACTTTTACCTAATGACACATTAGACCAAGTAGATCTTAACTAAATGTAAAGTGTCTAAATATCCTAACATATGTTGTGGACAATCCTCATTCTTTCTCCTTTATGAGGGAAGTCCTTATACAAGTAATTCCCCTCACATCCCCAATATTGTACAAGTTTCTACCTTGACCTTTTTCCAAAAGCATTTGTTGTCTTGTGTTCATTTTGGGTTGACTATCCTTGATTATTTCCTTGAGAATTATTCTTGAAAAAGGGTGGCTTAAAACCTTCTTGAATTTTCTCCCTCTTTCCTTTCATTTTGTCATTCCAAGTCTTTTGAAAGACTGACCTCCCTCTTCTCTACTCATAGAGATGCCTTGCTCTCCTTATGGATTCCTCCAAAGTCATGGGGTTATCATATTGTATCTTGTCAATGTAGAAGGAGGGTAACCCACTCAAAAACCTTTGGAATTTTACCTTCTCATCCATTATGAAGTCAACATACTTCAAAAATTCAAAGAACCTCTTCTCATACTCATCCATTGTCATGCATCTCAACTTGAGTTCAAATAAATCTTTCATATTCTTCTCATATTAATGTTCAGACAAATATTTCTCTTGGAAACATCCTTTGAACTTCCTCCATGAGACCCTCTTATCATCATGATGGTTGGCTTCCTTAATTTTATCCCACCACATGGCTACCATTCCTTTCAAGTGGTAGGTTGCAATTTTTGTTTCTACCCTAGAGGGGTAATCATGTAGCTATAAATATTTCTTCATTTCCAATAGCCAAGCTTCTATCTCTTCTCCCTTCCTATGCTCACCATTGAAATTTTTTGGCTTGATATTCCTAAGCTCACCTTGAAAGATGTATCCCTCTGGCCTTCTCCTCTGCCTCCTGAAAAAGTACATGCTTAGGTTTCTACATAGCCTTGAACTAACATGAGATATCCTAGTGGAATGCTCTAGGGAATGATGGAAAATTCTCTTTCTCCTAGACTTCCTATCATTCCCATGCCCATCTCTTCCGTTATGGGATTTGGATAATGTCACTTGTCTATCACTAGCTTCAGGATTTGTGTTAGAGTCATTATTGGCTTGCTTCTGCAACATGTTCAAGTTATGAAGTATCTCTTCTTAATCCTTCATGATATTTTCATTATCATCCATATAACTTTTCACTTCTCTATGCTGGATTCTCATAGTTACGGGCTCTTTCCTATCCCTTCTTCCATTGGACTCGGTCTCATCATTCCCTATGCTGACATGTGAACCTTTGAATTCTTCCTCATGACTGTAGGACCCTTGGGAATATTCCATTGCTATGGTTCTCATATAGAAACCAAAATTCTTCTTTGAACCTCTAATTCTACAGAAAATGTGCATGGAAATAATTTTTGTTAGATGAAAATAAATACATACACAATTTGGAAAAGAATTCATAAATTTGTATGTCCTTTTAATGCCACTAGCCATCTTCTTTTGAGTCGACTGTAAAATTTTCTACTCAAAATAATTCTTTAGGTTAATATATGGATTCTTCTCCTCAAGGCCTTTCCATAGACTATTTATTTTCCCAATTCGAAGTTCCAAGTATAAATTTATGGTCTTCATAAGTTTTGATTATTTTCCCATTTTTAACCCAACATGCTACATGTGTGTTTTTTCTCTGCCGACACATTTTTAGATACCCAGAACTCAAATCTGGATCCATGGTTGACTTCTACAATCCATGATATTTCCATATATTGTTCCTGGGCCCCAAACTGACTCGTTGGCTAGGATTTATACCCTCTAAAATAAATCTGGTACTAAATTTTACCCTTGACTATTTTGGTTGTAACTCCCTCATACAAGCTCTGTTTGGCAAATAGTTTATCTTGTTGGAAAGCTATTTGATGGATTTGGTCCCTCCCCTTCCCAATGTGCTTCTCAATTTTTATCTATTCTGGTGTCTTTCCAACAAACCAAATAATAACTGTGTCTTATTTGCGAAGGGCCCTCCATCCAGAAAAACCTCCCATGGGATTTTTTTGATGGAGTCACCTAGGGACAAGAAGTTGGGGGAATCCTATACCTTGTTGAGGACTACACTATATATTTTGGAGCAAGCCTAGTTCAAGCCACAAACATATTCAGTGAGCTCATGGCACTTGAACTCCTAATTCTCTTATCCAAAGAGAAAGGAATCTCCCAAATAAACATATATGGAGACTCGATGCTTGTAATCAATAGTTTGAATGGCACACACGTTTTCCACAATTATACCCCTCAACCTAGTTTTTTTTCTTCTCTCATATTTATTTCACTCATGTATAGAGGAAGTGGAGCAAGGAAGCAGACCAACAATCAAAAGTTGGATTGGACTTGGCCCAAGGAATATGGAAATTTTAGAAAAAGGGCCTGCAAGGATCCTCATAATTTCTTCACAACTCTTAGCTTTCTCTCTCATTAAAATCAAAATGGATCTATATGATTTTGTTTAGACTTTTTGAGAATCCTCATTTGGACACTGGCCGTGGGTCCTTGCTACAGGCTTGTTGTATGTACCTAGATATTTTTCAGAATATGTCTTCTGATTTTGGCTCGACTATATCGCTGGATTGTGTTAGCACTCTAAAGTCATAGGGATATCTGTTGATATAATTTTGTATTTATTGAATAAAATTACTTGCTTTTTTTTTAAGTTGAAATAAATTTAAANAAAAAAAAAAAAAAAAAAAAAAATATATATATATATATATAGATAGATAGATTCAGTGTCCTGAAAAACCCTTGTTGCACCCAAACTATACAATTTCAACAACTAATGTTTTTTATTCTTCTGAAGAACCAGATTTTAAACAAAACAGGTTGGAAAACGTGACCAGAAAAAGAAGTCGAATATTTAAACTACGCTCTTTGATTATGAAACTTCTTTTCCAAAAGATTTTGACCCAACCCAAACACTTTGAAAATAAAAATAAACTCATAATTTTTTTTAAAGATTATTTACTTATTAACTCACTCATATCCTATTGGACATAATTATGGGCATACTTTTCTCTCAACAAACTTGTTTCCATCCATCCATGCAATAGTTCCTTGTTGTCTTCAAATTTGCATTAGTTTTGTTATGGTGAACTTGCCTAATCTCAAGGGTTTTCGTTAGCGTGAAGAAAATGGTGAAAAATCCCTTGTTTCTAAATATTTGATGCCATCCATGCCATCTAAGCAGAAATACATGAGTCTCCACAACCTGTGGAAGTGATACATGAGTCTCGATGACCTCCTAGAGTGCATGGCGATAAATATTTGTATAATCAACAACAACAACACCTCATATTTTTATTTTCACGATGGGTTTAATATGGTATGATTTGGATATCAATGGATAATTTTGTAATGTTCCCCAGCGTAAAAAGGGAACATTACTTTTGGAAATACACATAAAAATGAAATTTTCTTTTTTCTAATCAAAATCCTATGGTTTACCAGCTACGATTTAAACACATAATCAATTAATTTTTGATACCTTGTTGCGCACGCAGAACAACCTCCCAATTTTATTTTCTGATCATCCTCCTAAGACAAGAAATTGGCCCCCTCTCCAAATTTTCCTACCAGAACCCTCACACTCTCTCTATCATGCGAATGACTAAGCCTAAGTTTTCCTCCAACTGTTCCCACTTTACCATTTCCAGTTTCTCTTCATATCACTTCGAATCGTCGATATGCACTTTAGTGAGTTCTGTTATCACATATAGTTGTCAAGGGAAACAGGTTGTCCAAGTTCGCGGCCTGCACAAGAAGCGTCAAACCGCAACGTTCAGAGAAGTCCGTTATGGACTCGAATCAAACAAGCAGACAAGTTTATCTTTCAACAATGGAGATCCAATCAGTCAAATCAGATCGAAGCCATGCGAGCATTTGGAAGTCCAAAGTTGATCAAATATTAGTGCCGGAGCAAAGGCCCGAGATCAAGGTCAAGCAAAGATTAAATTTGGGCCATAGATCTCATTGGGAGAGATCAACGGTAGAAAATTATTGTGAGAATTGGGAGTTCGAAATAATGTTAAAGTTATGAACCGAGGCTCGAAGTCTCGAAGTCCAAAAGTGTTGAAGGCCTAAAATAGATCCGGACCATGGATCTTAGGGGACATGTGGCAGCCGATCCGATGATTTGTGGAAGTGACTCTCGGGATTTTTGGAAGGAAGAAAAAGCAAACCTCACAAAGCTTGAAGTGCGAAATGGATCTGGGCCATCCAATCCAGAGGGTTTTCCGAATCAGAGGTTTTGTAGGGAGAGATGCGCTAGTTTCGCGAAGTGTGAAACCCCGAAGCACCTTTGAGATAGGCCCAAAGTCGTATCCCAAGGTCACAAGCATGAAGGGGTGATGAAGAAGGAGCTGAAACTTGAGGCTCGAGATTTTGGAAGCGCAAAAGAGGAAGGTCGTGGGTTTCATAGTACCTGCAGTAAAGAGCCACTAGCAGCACACAACAACTCCTGGGAATTTAGCCTCGTTGCGATCCCGAGAAGAAGCAGTAAATGAAAAAGGAGTGGTGGTTGAAACTTCAAATCACTCCATAAATGGAAAGCATGGAGGGTCTGGTTGTAGAGACAGAGCTGTCAACCAGAGGCCCCCTCGATGGATGATTTTTCTTGAAGGCCCATGTTAAGTTAATTTTGCATCATATAGAAGGATACATGTATAGTCTGACAGAGCAGGCACTGACTAAAATCTTTAAATGCAGAGGTCTGATCATGCTCCCAGTGGTTGCAACATTTCTGCGTATATATAAGAAGTTTTAGTATTTTTTTAAGGTCGATGGTTGAGCTAGGCTCCCGCATTGTAAAGTTTTAATGAAACTCAGGTTCGCTGGTTATGTAATTTGATTTGATACTTCTTGTTTAATCTAAGTATGCTTTCTTCCTCCCTCTTATTATGCAATTGATACTGAAATTTCATGATTGAAGGATTCACATGGATTGTTGTGACCATGTTGTAATAGATGTTTGATTGCAGTGTTGTTATACCGTTTTCAGTTTCCTGAAACTCCAAATCCAAGAGGATCTTGTTTTCTGAGTTTTTTCTTCCTAGGCTGCTGGAAGACCTGATGTCCATAGAAGACCTTTACATTTTCTCCTCAAGTTCTTCCTCCTACTCACCCTTACTACAACTTACTGACTAAAGTTGAATCGAGACCTCACCTTCTTGTGCATGCTGGTCCAGTTTTTTGAGTTAAAACGATATTATCCTGAGTCTGTGCCCATTCGATCTCTTTAAACTTTTTCATTGTGACATACAAACTGATGGGTATTGGGCTTACCTCCCCTACAATCAGGGGGTGACTTCTAGTGCTAACAAGTTCCCTCTTCCTGCATCGATACATAGCGTACCGATGAATGCATCCTTTCTTCCACCTACACATTGGCACACCAATGATTTCTTCGTCGATACATAGTCCACCTTCCTTTGGACTTGGCTGATGCATCAACACGTTTCCACTAAACCTCATTGACACATGTCTTTATCACCGCTAAAGTTTGTGTGATCAACGTTGACACGTCAGTAACGTTCACACAATTATCTTTGTCGCACGCATGCATTTCATCAACTTAATTTCTTTCATCTTCGTGGATGTAGCACATTGATAATGCTCCTTCCTTTCTCCCTATTATGCTATGTATCGATGATTTTCGTCTCTCCTTCGCCGACATGATGCTTGTTGACAAGCTTCCCTCTTGTCGACAATGCGCTAGCAGAAGGATGTTGACCCCTCATCGTCATCAAGCACATCAACAATGATCTTCTCCCTCTCACCAATGCTAACCCGGTTAGCAAGGCCCGCCTTTGTCTTGAGGTCTATCTTATCCTCCTCTTGGCTCAGATCCTTCTTCCCGCACCATCAGTGAGTCTCCTACCTTTCTTGATAACTAATATCTCCATGCCTAAATGGATATTTGATGACTGATACCTATCATGCCTAGCCTACTTCATGTCGTGATCATAGTAAAGTTTGTTTATGTTGCCAACAACTTTCATCACACATACTATACTAGCTTGTTTAATTTGTGTTTCTTGGTTCTATGACTAAACCATGATCGTAAAAGTGTCATGTAGTATCATATAGGTTAACCACAATACGTGTCGGTATTGTATTGGCTTTGAAACACACTTCAGAACAAATTCGGTCCTCCCTGCTCCTACACAGTCCTAAGCGTTCTGAACGTCAGTTGGTTGTTTTGGAGGATTTATAATTTCGTGCCATTGACACATTACCTCAACTTCAATGGATGAAAAAATAAAATATACATCACATATGACACGAGATCATATGGAATTTAATTTGGGTAAAGAAGCATCGAAAGCGGGACCCGAACTTTCATTAAAAAACCCCTTTGAGTGAAACTTTTCGATGTTCGTCAAAATGAATTTTTCATCCCCGAAACATCAAAATTATAATATGATTTTCACCATTAGGATTCCAACACAACTAGTAGAATTGGAATCTGAGGCCCGGAAGTTTGACCTGAGCTCCTCACGTTAACTTTTTAAAAAATGTTATCGATCTCATGGGTTCGAAGTCTTCCTTCTTCCCTCTCCTCGATCCCAAACATATTCACAACTCCTGGTTTTTCATCGATCGTCACGGAACAAAACGCCGACCTCTCACAAAATTTGCATCTGCAAAGAACGAGAAGAGGGAGCCTTTTTTGGCAAACCCAAATATACAACCTTCTGCAATTACAACACACCCAAGATATGAAACTCCTATTATTATTTCCATGGATCAGAGTGCAACGCTATTATCAGTAGCGCATCTACTTGTAACTAGGGATTTAATCGCTTCACAGAGAGGGAGTCATATAGATAAGCTTCTAAAAGAAACCTTGAAAGTGTTCTTCAAGCCAACACACAACAAATTGGCAATTTCGAAAATATGTTGAGAATCTCAAACCCTTTGCGCACAGGAAATCCTAGAAACGCTTCAATCATATCCAATAGAGTTGAAAATTGAATCTATCTCACCAACCAATTCTTTGATACCCACACTCACGACCTCAGATCGACAGAAGGTGAGAATGAAAATGGATAATGGTATGTAATCAACATTGGATTAAGACTATCGACCGATCTGCATTATCTATCTGTTGTGATAATGATATCTCAATAACCGATCGAATCACTGTCAATAAGAAAAATCGGATCAAACTTTTGTGCGTGAAAAACCAGTGGTTGAACTCACCTCTCATGAAATTTTGGGTGAATCCAAATCTCTTCAAGAAGCATGTGTAAGGTTTTGGCTAGATAAGGAGGTTTTTGGCTTGAGATCTTGTATTTATGAACCCACGGGACAAGGCACCTATTCATAAGCCTATTTTTTTTTTAAAAAAAGGGGAATAAATGAAGTTATTATTTGACATAGTCTTTCAATGGTGCTCTTATGCACATACCAAGACCTTGTGGAGATATGAAAAATGTAACACTAAATAACCTTGGAAGGAGATTTAGCCAAGGATAACACAAACAAATGGCATACGACCCGGTAATGAGGACAACATCGATGCATGGAAAAAATATGGACTTGGATATTGCAACGACCATTTGCCCAAATAAATTAAAATAATATTCATAAATGCGATCACTCAAAAAAGTCCCAAGTTAGGCTTCAGTCCACATCCAACGAAGTTCATAACTTGGCCTCTAGTTCACCCGGGGCAGTCCCCAAGATCCCTCTAGTTCACCCGGGACAGTTCCCAAGAAGTCCTTCAGTTTACTCCAGAGGAGTTCGTTCGAAATCCTCCAATTGACACCTGAGGAGTTTGTGCAATGAGCTTTGATGCAAATCAGAGGAGTTTCCACTAACTCCTCTGAAAAGGGACATGCCCCTAGACTATTGTTCATATTTTAGCCATAACTTTTGACTTGGGTGTCAATTTGGCATATTCCTTATACCATTGGAAAGGTCTTTTCGAGATATATGACTTCTCAATTATATGATTGGAGAAATTCCTAACCAATTGTATTAATTTTTCAGTATTAATATCTAGCACCCTATCAACAACCATAGAGGACATAGTGCATTGATCATGAGCAAACAAACCTAGAGCAAAATTAGGGAAATATAGAGTAACTCTAAATAAATTAATGTTTCAGTTATTTTCACACAAATGATTGGTCTTAATAATTTGTCTTGGATTACTTTGAAGTCACTCATCTTTCACATGTTAAATGGTGTCAGGTACCAATGTCGAAGGGAGATTTTACTCAACATCCCTGCATGTGGTCGATAGCCAAAAATGATAGAAGATTAACAATGGTAAAAAATTTCACAGCAATAGGAAGCACCGAAGGAAATCAAACTCAAACAATTGAGAAAAGAGTCCAAATACTACAATGATCGGATTCCCTAATGGTCGAGCCATTCGTTACGATAGATGAGGTGCACTACAACCAAAATCCATGATGACCCACTAGTGCTAGAAGAAAAATTTGAAATGTATCGGTTTTCTTTGCTCCCTCGTCATCACAAAGAGAATAAAGAGAAATATTAGTAAATGAAAGGTCACAGAGGAAGGAAAAAGACCAAGAGTCATATTGAACTCCAATAAATGCTAGAATTGTATCCAAGAGAAAGGGGCTTTTTGGATCTTCAAACATTGTACATTTTTGAACTATTTTGGGGAATACAATGTGAACTAAAATTGAGAAGCCATTCCTTGGATATTTGATATAATATTGTTGAAATTGTTGATATTGGGAAGCCCTTAGGGCCAACTTTTGATAAAGAGAAGAACTTGAGTGTGTTTTTGTTTCGCTACAAATTATTTCAAGTGGAATGTGTGTTGTTCACATGGTCTATAAGGACATATTTGCTAATAGACTTTTCTGATGCAATCTATTTTCCTCTCACAGTACTATTATTATTTCTTATATTATATGTCCTGAGCATATGAGTTGTTGATGTATGCATATATATGATTTAGACTTTTTTGGTTATGTATGTGTACTCATGTACTTCTAACTTTGCACCTTCATGACAACTATCTGAGTGGGGTCTTAAGTGGAGTTTGGTTTCATTACAACTCATTCACTTATAATAATTCACTCCTATCTAGGATATGATAGATTAGAAGTAGATTATATCTGTTTTATGCATTTGCATAGTATTCATTTACATCTTTCATTTTCATAACCATCCATCATTCACCTTCAATATCAATGGACTAGGCCATGATTGGTAAAACCAAAACCATAAATGGTTTTCGAGCCAAAATTTAGATGGGTTCCCTATTCCAAACAGTGAGAGGTCTAATTGAGACTTCTTATAGGGGGTAACCTCTGCTGTTGACAAAGAGATACTTTTCACCCATCAACATACCCATAATAAAATGCATCTACAACACTCTAAATGACCATGAATGTAGCTAATAATGCATTCACAACAACAATTGACCATTCACATATATAGAGTTAAGCACAACAATTAAAATCATGGAATAACTCAGTAAAAAGATAAATAGTTATATTTTATGAAATGTTTGTGCAATCAACTACTTGGGAAGGAAATTCCACCCAACCATAGACCTGCTATTTCAACTCTCAATAGCAAGTCACCCCCGAGTTGGGGCTAGGAATCCACAAAAGAAGGGTGCATCTCACAGTCCCCTCAAAACTCAATATCACACATCCCACTGGTTTTCTCCTACATCTATACAGAAATTCCTCCAGCTCTCTTCCTCTTGACCTTCCCAACCCAAGGCATGTACCCTTCTTGCTCTAAATCCATCAGGTGTCTCGTTCATTTATCAAGGTCTCCCTGGCTTAGGTAGCTAGGAATCTCTCTGTTGGGAACTCAAGGGAAACCACTTCCAGGAAAAACACTAGAAAAAACAACAACAAACTCTTGTTGTTACAGAGAAACTCACCCAGGAGTACACTCTTCAGGCCTGACAACCTGGCTCTTCAATTTCTAGCTCCAAAATGCTCCAAAATCGCTCCATCATGATCCATAATTCACCCAACCTTGTTGTTTCATCTCCCAAGCTCTTTTCCTCTATTTTCCTTGTTATTCCCTTAAAAACTAAATCTGTAAAATTGTCTTTTACTACCCATACAAATTTCCTCTCTTTCTCCAAGACAATTGACTCTTGAGTCTGCCCAATGTTGATTGTACTTCAACCCCATGCTATCCAATAACTATGGGATGTGACTCTCATACCCACCCTATGATAGATATTCAATTATTGGAATTGATCTAGATTTTATGAGCAGAACAAAATGAATACAAATTATTAAAAGATGTTTAACACAAAATACCAGAGATATAGTAAAATTGGTTTTCTATTCAATAAGGAAATAAGTTGAAATTGTAAAATGTAGCGGAAAACAAGTTTGTTGGAATGGTGGCGGCTTATCTCTGAGAAGAGATGTGACGGTTGGACTCATTCGCAAGAAGATCATTACAATGAGGCACTGAGGGATTTTTTACAATAAACAAGAATTTCAAAAACCCTAGACATCCAAAAACCTGACCCTAGGAGATGAACTGCCAAAAGTCATGTGGGCCCCATTTGGGTAAGTTAGTCGGTCCACTTCTCAGGGTCGTAACTTTTGCATACGATCTCTGTTTTAGGTGCACGATAGCCCGTTGGAAAGGTCTATCCAAGGAATACACAATTTTTTGTGATTCAATAAAGGGAATTTTCGACTGTGGTGATCCCTAAAAACGTTGTTTAGGGCCTCAAAACGGCCCCGCAAGTCAGGGACCCAAAAACTAGGAAATAAACTGTCAAAATGAGCTAGTTGGAATAGGTGGGAGGCCATCGACATCCATATGGATCAGGAATCTCATACACTCAACCATAAAATATAAGTTTTCCCCAAATGATAATAAAATTCATAAAAGTGGGTTTGAATTAATAGGCATAATTTTTTCCCTTGGACACTCTCTAGGATTCCCCCCTCTTGTGCATTAATAATCCCCCTCCTTTGTCAATATCCTAACAGTTGGTATTTCATTATATTTATTTATAGTTCAGGAAAATGCATTTCGCATTTACATTGTTTGGCCATAGGCACATTTATACCTACATTATGCATTAATTAAACCGGAAATTATAGTGGGAATTTTACATTCCCCCTCCCCTACAATTGTGCATCATCCTGGATGCACCACACCATGTCGAAATACATATATATATTTACATCACAATACTTAGAAAATAAAATAAATTCCGTAATATTTACCCTCCAACAACAGTCCCAACCATAATCTATCGTCCTTCTTAGCGTGTTGACCCAAGGAAAGCACCCCCTTCACTACCTTCAATCCATTGGGTTGCACCATTCTTTTAGTAGGGCTATTAGCATAGGTGACCAAGAATTTCAGAGATGTGGTTCCATAACTAGCTAACAAAAAATGGAGTCTTGTATCTTTATCTTTTATTTTCTTCAAAATTGGAAACAATTTGTGGGTATTCCTCTCGCATGGTTTCTTCATGCTCCCGTGTTGCATCTTCAAGACCATAGTAATCCCATTGAACCTTTACCAGGCCTATGGATTTGTTCCTGAGCACTTTGAATTTTCGGTCCAGGATGCATACTAGTTCAACCTGGAAATATCCTTCGTGATCCACCCAAATCACATTCCAATCAATTATGTGGTTAGGGTCAGGAACATATTTCTTTGATACTGACACGTGAAATACATTATGCACTCTCATGGATGCAAGAAATGTTGGAATGTATGCAAATGGCCCTATCTTTTCTAATTTTTCAAAAGACCCACAATATCTTGCTACCAACTTTGGGAAACAACTCAATCTTATTGAACTTCTTTTTGCTTTAAATTTTAGGAGAAAAGGCTCCCCCACTTTAAAATCTCTAAAAATTTGTTCTTGTCTGCATAACTCCTATGTCTGTCTTGGGAAGCCTTCAAATTCTACCTGATCCTTGTCATCTTCTCTTCCATTTCCTTTAAAACAATTTTCCCAATGATGGCTCTATTTGCTTGGTTATCCAAACTCACTGGTATGTTATATTTCTTTCCATAAAAAGCTTCAAATAGACTCATTTTTAATGAGGCCTGATACTCATTATTATAAGCAAACTTCATTAAGTGGATATAGTCTTCAAATTTCAACGGTTGATCCATCACATACATTATGAGCATGTCTTCAATTATTCTATTGGTCCTCTTTGTTTCCCATCTAAATATGGGTGATATGTTGTACTAAGATTCATATTTGTCCCAAATCCTTTGAACAAACCTTGCAAAAATTTGGATGTAAACTTGGAATCTCTTTCTGAAACTATTTCCTTAGGCACTCCATGTAGTCTGGGAAATTCCTTCATGTAAATATCTGCAATGTTTGTTGCCTTGTGTTTTTTCTTCACAAGAATAAAATGTGTTTCCTTAGTCAATCTGTCCATCACCACCATGATGGAATCATGTTGCTTCATTGTTCTGGGCATATTTGTAATAAAATCTATTATAACCACTTTCCACTTCTTTTCTAGAATGGACAATGGTTGTAGCAATTCCGTTGAATGTTCGTGCTCTATTTTCACCTTTTGGCACTCTAGACACCGAGCTACGTAGTTAGCTACTTCTTTCTTCATTCACTGCCAAAATTATTGGCTCCTTACAACTATAATGGATTTATAATATCCTGGGTGCCTAACATATGACACATTGTGCATTTCCCTGAGCACTATATTTTTCAACTCTGTGGAAATTGACACATATACCTTGCCTCAGTACAAGAGGATTCCATTCTCTTTTAATTCTTAATATTTAAATCTATGCGATGAATTTTCTTCTTGAAATTTGTCTTTTATTTGGAAATAATGTCGATCTAAATTTGTTGCTTCGATAATTTTATCTTTTAAATATGTCATGTACATGTCGATGGCTGAAATATGAACTTAATGATCTCTTATGTTGAGTGCATCATCCACCTGTTTTTCATTTCCTTTGATATGTTTAATTTCGAAGTCATACTCACTAAGAAATTGCAGCCACCTAGTTTATCTAGCATTTAATGTTGGTTGTCCAAATAAATGTTTCATACCACAGTGGTTTGTTCTTATCTCAAACCTCTTCCACATGAGGAAATCTCTCCACATTTTTAATGCATGTACAATTGTTGTTAATTCTAGATCATGACTAGCATAATTTCTCTCGTGCTCTTTTAATTTTCGGGACTCATAACATACTGTTAGGATATTTAGACACTTTGGAGTTAGTAAGATCTACTTGGTCTATTGTGTCATTAGGTAGAAGTGTGTTTTCTAGTGTGTTTCTTTAGTATGCATTAGTATGCATTTGTAGTTAGGAAATTCGACGGTCATGATATGTTCCTGGCATAGAGTGATCCAACGGTTCATACTCTCCTCGATATTAACGACCATTGATCTGTGGCATAACACCCTGTTATCACATAGTTTGTATCTAGGAGAAAAGGCTATAAGGTAGAGGGCCAAATTGGCATAACAGGAACCTATCCCACCCAATGTCACCACGATGGGTAGGTTCTTTCTCTTTAGGGAGGCTAGGCCCAGGGGAGACGTCCCCGGTGACCTGGGGTTTTGAAAGGGCAAAGGATAAAAGGACAAGGACAAATTCCCCTTTCACAGATCACCACCAATCAGATAGTCCCGGCTAAACAACCAATAATAAGGTATAACCAAAGAAAAGAAAAGCACCTTCTTGAGACAATACAACAAGGAAACTGATACGTGCAATCTTTGGTTAGTACTTCATATATATTAAAGACTATTTGATATTCAATATGAGCAATTTAAAAGTAAATGTTGACGAAGTCAATGTTTACAAAATAGCAATGATAAATGTATCACTTGTCAATAAATACAAGAATGATATGGCATCCAATATAATCAATCAATACTTAGTCTAATA
>SNQJ01S0025012.1:220436-230973 GCA_010110895.2 Picea sitchensis
AAATCCTTCAATCCTATCCCAATTTGTTCTTAAGGGGGGATGTTAGGATATTTAGACACTTAGGAGTTAGTAAGATCTACTTGGTCTATTGTGTCCTTAGGTAAAAGTGTGTTTCTAGTGTGTTTCTTTAGTATGCACTAGTATGCATTTGTAGTTAGGAAATCCGATGGTCACGATATGTTCCTGACATAGAGTGATCTGATGGTTCATACTCTCCTCGATCTTAACAGCCATTGATCTGTGGCTTAAGACCCGATTGGCCCATGATCTCTATTTAAAGAGCATGGAGGTTCATTTGTCAATGATCGATTGTGAGAAACTCTCTTGTAAAATCTCTCTGTAATATTTTTCTTTGCATTAATAAATTTCTCCAAGTGGCCGCATTGGCTCGGGCTGTGGATGTTTCCTCGTAGGGGTTTTACCATGTGAAAACATTGGTGTGTTGATCTTTGATCTGGTTATGTGAGTGGTTATTGAAGGTGTTTGTCATCTGTTGGAAAACCCGTGTTGTCGAAAACATACCACATGATACTTTTGACTGGGGACTCCACCCGATCCCTTCCTTACATGTATTCATGCACAATACAAAGTCTTTATTTGGATATGCAATCTTTGATATGAGATCACTTGTCAAAATGTTTTTCAATTGCTAGAAACTTTCTTCACATTTTGGAGTCTATTCGAACTTCACTCCCTTCTTTTGCAAAGATGTGATTGGGCTTGCAATCTTTGAAAACCCTTTTATGAATCTTCAGTAATAACCTGTGAGACCCATAAATGATCTGACCTCTGTCACATTTCTTGGCACTAACCATCCTCTAATGACTTCTATCTTCTCGGGATTGACTACTATCCCATCTGCTAAAATAATATGCCCCAAGTAATGTATCTTCTTTTGATAAAAGGTGCACTTACTTATGTTCCCTTAAAACCTTTAGCACCATTCTCAGATTCTCCTCATTCTCCTTTTCATACTTAGAGTAGATGAGAATAACATCTAAGAAAACAATTAAAAACTTATCCAGGTACTCCCTAAACACTCCATTCATTAGACACATAAAAAAAGTTGGGGCAATTGATAGTCCAAATGGCACTACCGTGAATTCATAATGCCCATACCTTGTTCTGAATGTTGTCTTGTGTTGTGCTCGCACAACAATCTCTCAATTTTCTTGTCTTAGCCTCTATACAAGACACAAAATTGGGCCCCTCTTCAATTTTTCCAACTAGAACCCTCGCACTGTCTCCCTCGCGCAAATAGCTACACCCAAGTTCTCCTCACCCTACCTCGCCTTATCATTTCTAGTTCCTCCTCTAATCACTTCTACCTAACAATCTACACTTCGACGAGTCCCTTATTCTTGTGCTGATACACAACATATCGACTCTCACATCCTTCTTCCACCTTCGCATTGATGCACCATTGATTTTCTTGTTAGTACATCGTTCACCTCCCTTTGAACTTGGCTAATGCGCTATCGTTCTTTCGTCAACCTCACTGACAAACATCTTCATCGTCGATGAAGTTCGCATGATCAATGTCATCTCACTGATATTGGTCACATGATTATATTCTTCGTGCGCACAACTTTCACCAGCTGACTCCCTTTCACTCACGTTGTTGCATCACATAATAATGACACTCCCTCATTTTCACTTCATTGCACTTCATATCGACTAGGTTCGTCTCTTCATTCCCGATGCAGTTCCCATCAATAAGTTTCCCTCTCATATCCTCGATACGTCAATTGAAGGATGTCAACCCCTCATCATTTCCAAGCACATCGAAGATGATCTTCTCCCTCTCGCCAACACTGACTAGCTCAACGTGGCCCACTTTCACCTTGAGGCTTATCTCGTCCCCCTCTCAACTCAAATCCCTTCTTGTTTCACTCATCAGTCAATCTCCTTACATTTCCAATCACTAAACTCTCCACGTCTATCCAAACGTTTGGTCGTTAATTTCCTATCTCACCTAATTCACTTTAGATCGCAGTCGTAATCAAGTTGTAGTGTTCCCTGGTGGCTTCCTTCATGCACATGGTACTAGCTTCCTCGCAGTCTTCTTTAGAGACTGTTTTAACAATGTTGCATGTTGGAGGCAAGTTTGGTGGGAAAATCCATGGTTATAATGTTTTTGGAGGATTTCATGGCATTCGTATTTATGTAGCGAATGCTTTATCTGAGCAATTGGAAGTGACAGTCTAGCGTAATGGAAGGAAATCAGATCAAACTTTTGTGTGTGAAAATCGAGTGGTTGAAGTCACCTCTCATGAAATTTTGGGTGAATCCAAATCTCGTCAAGAATAATGTGTAAGTTTTTGGCTAGATAAGGAGGTTTTTGGTTGGAGATCTTGTATTTATGAACCCATGGGACAAGGCACCTATTCATAATCCTATTTTGTTAAAAAAGGGGAAGAAATGAAATTATTATTTGACATATCCTTTCAATGGTGCTCTTATGCATATAAAAATACCTTGTGGAGATACAAAAAGTGTGTCCAAATGAATGATGGAGGTTCTCATATGGATGATGTGAAATCCGCATTGACCAAAACATTGAATAACCTTGGAAGGAGATTTATCAGAGGATAACACAAACAAATGTCATATGACCCGGTAATGAGGACAACATCGATGCATGGAAAAAAAATGGACTCGGATATTGCAACGACCATTTTCCCTAAGATATTAAAATAATATGAATAAATGTCCCAAGTTAGGCTTCAATCCACATCCGATAGAGTTCATAAGTTTGCCTCAGTTCACCCTGGGAAGTCCCCAAGAAGCCCTCCAGTTCACCTGACACAGTTCCCAAGAAGTCCTTCAGTTTACTCAGAAGGAGTTCGTTCGAAATCCTCCAATTGACACCAGAGGAGTTTGTATAATGAGCTATGATGAAAATTAGAGGAGTTCCCACTAACTCCTTTGAAAAGGGACAGGCCCCTAGATAGTTGTTCACCATTGGAAAGGTCTTTTTGAGATGTATGACTTCTCAATTATATGATTGGAGAAATTCCTAACCAATTGTATTCATTTTTTAGGATTAATATATGGCACCTTGTCAATAGCCAGAAAGGAAATAGTGCATTGATCATGAGCAAACGAACCTAGTGCAAAATTAAGGAAATATAGAATAACTCTAAATCAATTAATATTTCAGTTATTTTCACACAAATGATTGGTCTTAATAATTTGTCTGGGATTACTATGAAGTCACTCATCTTTCACATGTTAAATGATGTCAGGTACCAATGTCAAAGGGAGGTTTTACTCATCATCCCCACATGTTTTCAATAGCCAAAAATAATAGAAGATTAACAATGGTAGCAATTTTCGTAGCAGTAGGAATCAATGAAGAAAATCAAACTCAAACGACTGAGAAAAGAGTCCAAATGTTATAACGATCGTATTCCCCAATGGTCGATCCATTTGTTACAATAGATGAGGTGAATTACAAACAAAATCCATGACGACCCACTGGTGCTAGAAGACAAATTTGAAATGTAATAGTTTTCTTTGCTCCATCATCATCACAAAGAGAATAAAGACAAATATTGGTAAATGAAAGGTCACAGAGGAATGCAGAAGGTGAAGAGTCATATTGAACTCCAATAAATGCTAGAATTGTATCCAAGATAAAGGGGCTTTTTGGTTCTTCAAAAATTGTACATTTCTGAACTATTTTGGGGAATATAGTGTCAACTAAAATTGAGAAGCCATTTCTTGGAACTTTGATGTAATATTGCTGAAATTGTTGATATTGAGAAGCCCTCAGGGCCAACTTTTGATAGAGAGAAGAACTTATGTTTGTTGTTATTTCATTGGGAACTATTTCAAGTGGAATGTGTGTCGTTCACATGGTCTATAAGGATATATTTGCTAATATACTTTTCTGATGCAATCTATGTTCCTCTCACAGTACTATTATTATTTCTTATATTATACGTCATGAGCATATGAGTTGTTGATGTATGCATAGATATGATTTAGACTTTTTTGGTTATGTATGTGTGCACATATACTTCTAACTTTTTGCCTTCATGGCATCTATCTAAGTGGGGTTTTAAGTAGAGTTTGATTTCATTACAACTCATTCACTTACGATAATTCACTCCTAGCTAGGATAGGATAGATTAGAAGTAGATTATATCTATTTCATGCATTTACATAGTATTCATCTACATCTTTTGTTTGAATAACCATCCATAATTCACCTTCAATATTGGTGGAATGAGCCATGACTGGTAAAACCAAAACCAGAAATGGTTTTCGAGCCAGAATCTAGAAGGGTTCCCTATTCCAAATAGTGAGAGGTCTAATTGGGGCTTCTTATCGGGGGTAACCCCTGTTGTTGACAAAGAGATATTTTGCGCCCATCAACATACCCATAATAAAATGCATCTACAACACACCAAATGACCATGAATGCAGCTAATAATGCATTCACAACAACAATTATCCATTCATATATATAGAGTTAAGCACGACAATTAAACTCGTGGAATAACTCAGTAAAAAGATAAATAGTTATATTTTATGAAATGTTTCTGCAATCAGTTGCTTAGGAAGGATGTTCCACCCAACCATAGACCTGTTATTTCAATTATCAATAGCAATTCACCCCCGAGCTGGGGCTACGAATCCACAAAAGAAGGGTGCATCTCACAATCCCCTCAAAACTCAATATCATACAACCCACTAGTTTTCTCCTACATATATCCAGAAATTCCTCCAGCTCTCTTCCTCTTGACCTTCCCAACCCAAGGTATGTACCCATTCACTACTCTAAATCCATTAGGTATCCCATTCATTTGTCAGGGTCTCTCTGGCTTAGATAGTTAGGAATCTCTTTTCTAGGAACTCAAGGGAACTCACTACCAGGAAAAACACTAGCAAAAAAAAACAACAAACACTTGTTGTTACAGAGAAACTCACCCAGGAGTACACTCTTTAGGCCTGGAAACCTGGCTCTTCAATTTCTAGCTCCAAATTGCTCCAAAATCACTACAACATGGTCCATAATTCACCCAACTTTGTTGTTCCATCTCCCAATTTATTTTCCCCTATTTTCCTTGTTCTTTCCGTAAAAACTAAATCTGTAAAATTGCTTTTTACTACCCATACAAATTTCCTATCTTTCTCCAAGACAATTGACTACTGACTCTGCCTAATGCTGATTGTACTTCAACCCCATGCTCTCCAATAACTATGGGACGTGACTCTCACACCCACCCTATGATATATATTCAATGATTACGATCTCATACACTCAACCAGAAAATATAAGTTTTCCCCAAATGATAATAAAATTAAGAAAATGGGTTTGAATTAATACACATAATTTTTTCCCTTGGACACTCTCTAGGATTTCCCCCTCTCTTGTGGATTAATCATCCCCCATCTATGTCTATATCCTAACAACTGGTATTTCATTATATTTATTTACAGTTCAGGAAAATGCATTTCGCATTTACATTGCTTGGCCATAGGAACATTTATATCTACATTATGCATTAATTAAACCGAGGATTATAGTGGGAATGTTACATTCCACATCCCCTACAATCGTGCATCATCCTTGATGCACCACACCATGTCGAAATACATATATAAATTTACATCACAATACTTAGAAAATAAAATAAATTATGCAATCTTTACCCTCCAACAACAGTCCCAACCATAATATGTCATCCTTCTTAGCATACTGACCCAAGGAATGCACCCCCTTCACTGCCTTCAATCCATTGGGTTGCACCATTCTTTTAGCAGGGCTATAAACATAGGTGACCAAGAATTTCAGAGACGTGGTTCCATAACTAGCTACCCAAAAATGGAGTCTTGTATCTTTATCTTTTATTTTCTTCAAAATTGGAAAAAAATTGTGGGTATTCCTTCCGTATGATTTCTTCATTCTCCCATGTTGCATATTCAAGACCATAGAAATTCCATTGAACCTTTACCATCCCTATGGATTTGTTCATGAGCACTTTGAATTTTCGGTCCAAGATGCATATTGGTTCCACCTAGAATTCCCATTTGTGCTCCACCCAGATCACATTCCAATCAATTATGTGGTTAGGGTCAGGAGCATATTTCTTTAATAATGACACGTGAAATACATTTTTCACTCTCATGGATGCAAGAAATGTTGGAATGTATGCAAATGGCCCTATATTTTTTAATATTTCAAAAGACTCACAATATCTTGCTACCAAATTCAGGCGACAACTCAATCTTATCGAACTTCTTTTTGCTTTAACTTTAGGGAAAAATGCTCCCCCACTTTTAAATCCCTAAAACTCTATTCTTGTTTGCATAAATATTCTATCTGTCTTACGAAGGCTTCAAATTCTACCTGGTCCTTGTCATCTTCTCTTCCATTTCCTTTAAAAAATCTTTCCCAATGATGGCTCTATCTGCTTGGTTATCCCAACTAATTCGTATGTTAGATTTATTTCCATACAAAGCTTCAAATTGACTCATTTTTAATGAGGCCTGATACTCATTATTACAAGCAAACTCCACTAAGTGGATATAGTCTTCAAATTTCAATGGTTGATCCATCACATACATTATGAACATGTCTTCAATTATTCTTTTGGTCCTCTTTGTTTCCCATCTAAATATGGGTGATATGTTGTACTAAGATTCGGATTTGTCCCAAATCCTTTGAACAAACCTTGCAAAAATTTGGATGTAAACTTGGAATCTCTTTCTGAAACTATTTCCTTGGGCACTCCATGTAGCTTGGGGACTTCCTTCATGTAAATATATGCAATGTTTTTTGCCTTGTTTTTTTTCTTCATGAGAATAAAATGTGTTTCCTTTGTCAATTTTTCCACCACCACCATGATCGAATCATGTTGCTTCATTGTTCTAGGCATCTTTGTAATAAAATATATTGTAACCAATTTCCACTTCTTTTCTAGAATGGGCAATGGTTGTAGAAATTATGTTGGATGTTCATGCTCTATTTTTACCTTTTGGCACTCTAGACACCAAGCTATGTAGTTAGCTACTTCTTTCTTCATTCACAACCAAAATTATTGGCTCCTTATAGTTGTAATGGATTTCTAATATCCTGGGTGCATAGCATATGCTACATTGTTCATTTCCCTAAGCACTATATTTTTCAGCTCCGTGGAAATTGGCACATACACCTTGCCTTGGTACAAGAGGATTCCATCCTCTTTTAATTCATAATATTTAAATCTTTGTAGTGAATTTTCTTGTTGAAAATTTTCTTTTATTTAGAAATAATGTTGATCTGAATTTGTTGCTTCGAGAATTTTATCTTTTAAATATGTCATGTACATGCTGATGGCTGAAATATGCACTTCACGATCTCTTATGTTGAGTGCATCCACCACATTTTTTTCTTTTCCTTTGATATGTTTAATTTCGAAGTCATACTCACTAAGAAATTGCAGTGACCTAGTTTGTCTAGCATTTAATGTTGGTTGTCCAAATAAATGTTTCATACCACAGTGGTCTATTCATATCTCAAACCTCTTCCACATGAGGTAATCTCTCCACATTTTTAATGCATGTACAATTGTTGTTAATTCTAGATCATGAGTAGCATAATTTCTCTCATGCTCTTTTAATTTTCGGGACTCATAACATACCACATGATCCTTTTGACCGGGGACTCCACCCGAGCCCTTCCTTACATGTATTCGTTCACACTACAAAATCTTTATTTGGATATGAAATCATTAATATGAGTGTACTTGTAAAAATGTTTTTCAATTGCTAACAATTTTCTTCACATTTTGGAGTCCATTTGAACTTCACTCCCTTCTTTTGCAAAGATGTGATTGGGCTTGCAATCTTTGAAAACCCTTTTATGAATCTTCAGTAATAACCCGTGAGACCCATAAATGATCTTACCTATGTCAAATTTCTTGGCACTAACCATCCTCTAATGGTTTTTATCTTCTCGGGATTGATTGTTATCTCATTTGCTAAAATAATATTCCCCAAGTAATGGATCTTCTTTTGATCAAAGATGCACTTACTTAGATTGGCATACAATTTATGCTCCCTTAAAACCTTTAGCACCAATCTCATATGATCCCCATGCTCCTTTTCATACTTAGAGCAGATGAGAATATCATTTAAGAAAACAATTACAAACTTGTCCAAGTACTCTCTGAAGACTCCATTCATTAGACACGTAAAAATAGTTGGGGCATTTGATGGTCCAAATGGAACTACTGTGAATTCATAATGTCCATACCTTGTTCTGAATGTTGTATTGTGTTGTGCCCGCAAAAAAACCTCCCAATTTTCTTGTCTTAGCCTCTATACAAGACAAGAAATTGGGCTCCCCTTCAATTTTTCCAACTGGAACCCTCGCACTGTATCCCTCGCGCAAATAGCTACACCCAAATTCTCCTCATCCTACCTCACCTTATCATTTCTAGTTCCTCCTCTAATCACTTCTACCTGATCATCCACAGAGTCCCTTCTTCTTGTGCTGATACACAACATACTGACACACACATACTTATTCCACCTTCACTTTGATGCACCATCGATTTTCTTGCTAGTACATGGTCCACCTCCCTTTGAACTTGGCTAATGCGCTATCGTGATTTCGCCACACCTCACTAACACACATCTTCATCGTTGATTTTTTTTTCATGATCATTGTCATCTCACCGATATTGGTCACATGATTATATTATTCGTGTGCACATCTTTCACTAGCTGACTCCCTTTCACTTGCGTTGTTGCATAACATAATAGTGACACTCCCTCATTTTCACTTCACATCTTTCACTAGCTGACTCCCTTTCACTTGCGTTGTTGCATAACATAATAGTGACACTCCCTCATTTTCACTTCATTGTACTGCATATCAACCAGGTTCGCCTCTGCATCCCCGACGCGCTGCCTATCGATAAGTTTCTCTCTCGTATCCTTGATACCTCAGCTAAAGGTCATCGACCCCTCATCATTGCTAAGCACATCGAAGATGATCTTCTCCCTCTCGCCAACACTGACCAGCTCAGCGTGGCCCACTTTCACCTTGAGGCTGATCTCATCCGCCTCTCAGCTTAGATCCTTTCTTGTTGCATTCATCAGTCAATCTCCTTACATTTCCAATGACTAAACTCTCCACGCTTATCCAGATGATTGGTCATTAATTTCCTATCTCCCCTGATTCGCTTCAGATCGCAGTCGTAATCAAGTTGTAGTGTTCCCTAGTGGATTCCTTCGTACACATGGTACTATCTTGTTTTATTTGCGTTTCTTGATGTTATGACTAAATATTCATTGTGGAAGTCTCTCCTAGCATTAGATGGGTTAATCAAAACACCTATTTCTCTTGCATTGGATCTGAAACACGCTTCGGAAAAAATTATATCCCCCTAGCTCCTATAAGGTGCTAAGTGCTTCGAATGTCAGTTGGTTGTTTTGGCGGATATATAATTTCGTGCTAATGATGCATTACTACAACTCTAATGGATTTACTAAGTCCCTATTCATCATAGATGACATAGGAACTCGTAGAATCAATTTTGAGTGAAAGAGTTGCAAACACGGTACCCGAACTTTCATTAAAATATGCTTAACAAAGATTATTAAAAGATGCTTAACACAGAATAACAAATATACAGTAAAACTGGTTTTCTATTCAATAAGGAAATAAGTTGAAACTGTAAAATGCAGCGGAAAACAAGCTTGTTGGAATGGTGGTGGATTATCTTAGAGAAGAGATGTGACGGTTGCGCTCATTCACAAGAATATCATTACAATGAGGCTCTGAAGGCCTTTTCACAATAAACAAGAATGTCAAAAAACCTAGACATCCAAAAACCTAACCCTAGGAGATGAAGTGCCAAAAGTCATGTGGGCCCTGTTTGGGTAAGTTAGTTGGTCAACTTCCCGGGGTCGTAACTTTTTCATACGATCTTCATTTTAGGCGCACGATAGCCCATTGGAAAGATATATCTGAGGACTACACATTTTGTTGGGATCCAATAAAGGACATTTTTTAATGTGGCGATCCCTAAAAACATTGTTTAGGTCCTCAAAACGGCCTTGCAAGTCAGGGACCCAAAAATTAAGAAATAAACTGCCAAACTGGAAAACTGTCAAAATGAACTAGTTGGAATAGGTGGGAGGCTAGCGACATCCATAAGGATCAGGAATCTCATACACTCAACCAACAAATATAAGTTTTTCCCAAATGATAATAAAATTCAGAAAAGTGGGTTTGAATTAATATGCATAATTTTTTCCCTTCTACACTCTCTAGGATTCCCCTCTCTTGTGCATTAATCATCCCCCACCTTTGTCCATATCCTAGCAGTTGGTATTTCATTATATTTATTTACAGTTCAGGAAAATGCATTTTGCATTTACATTGGTTGGCCATAGATACATTTATATCTACATTATGCATTAATTAAACCGAAAATTATAGTGGGAATGTTACATCCCCCCTCCCCTACAATCGTGTTGTTGGACACACCTACCACACTTAGAGGGGGGGTGAATGAGTGTGGGGCTCTTTTTC
>SNQJ01S0025013.1:3855-20212 GCA_010110895.2 Picea sitchensis
TTTTCCAGTATCAACCTCTTTTCTTGCAGATCTGACTTCTTTCCTTCAGATCTGTCCTTCCTTCTTCAACATAGATCTTTTCAGATCAAGTGGATCACTGCACACTAGGGCATAGATCCACGCAAAGAGATTTCACAATTTCAGGACGAATCTTTGCACAAAGCTTCTTCTGCTCAGTTCCCAACAATCACAGTTTTAGGTCCTGACAACAAAACCATTTGTTGGCACAGGGGCAGACCTAGGGTTCAACGCTACAACAACGCACCAACAAAACCCTAACTATCGACCCTTTCGACAGCACCTGCGAAGCAGATGAAGTCTCACCCGAGGTAGAGGATTTTATTGAGTCAATCTCAATTAAATCCTAATCTTATCTTTATCACCTCATTTTTCGGCCAATAAAAATAAAGTTAATCTCAATTAAACTTCTAATCGCATTTTTATGGACTTATTTTTAGGCTAATAAAAATAAAGTCAATCTCAATTAAACTTTTAATCACATTTTTGTGGCCTTATTTTTCGGCTAATAAAAATAAAGTCGATTAAATTAAAAAAAACTAACTAGAAGCAAAAAAAATTACACCTTAAGAAATTAGATCCCTCTTGATGCTTGATAAATTCAGGTTTAAGATAGATCTAGGCCAGTGTAATATTCTTGTACCTGATATTTATTAATTATATAATACACGTGTTAGTTATATTTCTTCATATATATTATAATATATATTTGTTAGTTTTTATTCTTGGAAAAAAATATTTGTAGGTATTATAGATATGAACATAATATTTTTCTATTATATATTCTATATAAAAGTTTTTATAATAAATAATTTAAGGTGAATTCATTATGATTTTAATTAATTTGAGATTTATTTTTTTAAAGATTTGAAGTAATGATAATATAAAATATTATATATTTAGTACTTTAAGAATAATTATTACAACACAGATCCATCCAAATCTATCTTCACATAGGACAAAAGATCTGCGTAGCTCGCTGGATCCTTCTTTCTTGTGCTAAAAGCACAGAGCCTTCTACAATATTCTGCACTTAGTCGCTAGGTGAGACCTTCCTTTTCTTTGATGAGTCTTCTTCGTCCCTTGGCGGTGGTACTTCGACTTTCTGTTGTTCAGTTTCTGTACCTTCTTCATCATCACCTTCTTCATCTGGTGTAATGGAAGTTGTCCTTCCAGATAGGCTGTTAACATCCTGGAATTCTTTAGTCTTCTTCGTCATCTTTTCTTTCTTTGTCTTACTGGTCCCAGGTGTATCCTGCGCAGTTCCGGGGCTGTCGATGTTGGACATTTCTGCAGGGTCTGCTGAAACAAGGAGGTCTACCGACCATTCCTTGGTGATCTCTTCTAGGTCTTCTTCTGTGAGCTTATAATAGGACTGAAGCTATTCTTGGTGCTCATCAGTGCATGGGGTTAGGTATATAAAGTGGTGGTCCGCGCTGAACTTTATCAGAGGTCAAAATCTCTGTAAAGTGTTTGGGGTTATGCAAGGTTCACTCCTTATGGCTTCTTTCAATTGGTTATAGTATGCGTGGAAAATGACATTCGATTTCCATTGCTTGCTCATGTCGTTCGAGTACCATAATGTATTGAACTTCGCGACTAGTGGCTCAAAGGGGTCAAGGTCCGGGAAGGTTTCACCTTCCGGTAGCTCCCATGCAACAAAAGCGATCAGTATCAGGAGCTAGCTAAAATGTAATTCATGCCCCTGATCCTGGGCTTCTCTGCAGTCAATCTCTAGTTGATTCACCAGGTACTTCACCAAGTTCATCTGTAGTCCACTTTCCTATGAGGTTAACTACAAAGCCAAATACTTGTGTTGGTCGATTCTTGCGTACCAACTTCCCTGCGATTAGTTGGCATGCGAGGCACACTGCGCCACTTTCAATAGAAGCTACCTTGTAGCCTCTCACGCCTTTCTCAACATCGCCATAAGATTCTTTGATCTTTTGCGAAAGAGCGCGGTCTGTGGTCTTTCCAGGATAGTACTCATGGGGATCAGGGCCCTGCATGCTAAGCCCGATGATCCTATTGATCAGGGCCAGATCAACAATTATGCGATGATATAACCACATGTATCCTCAGTGGTAACTTTCTAGCAACAATTTTACACAAGCATTCATTTCCTGGTGTCTACTGAAGTGCGGTATTTTCAGAACATTGAGCAAAGTAGACTGTGCGAGGTTCATCGTCCATTGTTGAGGGATGAGCTTCAAATTCTTGCCCTTAGTTCTCGTCAAGTTCTTATATGGGTTAAGCATGTTGTAAACTTTACGGTCCCCCAGGTTGAAGTCGCAAAACTTCAACGCTCTAACCTTGTCTTGATCTGCGCGGTAGGTGCGTACTCCTTTCGGTAGATATGTAGTGACTAGGGTGTATTCAAAGTCTCTAGGGACACTTTCCCTGTTAATCTCACTGCTCAGAGGGGGTATGTAAGCTAGTAGGATGTGTTAGTGTCAGAAGTCACTCCTGGATTGCTTGCAGGAGCAGATCCCGACGCCCATCAGTTTTTATGTCATGATTTTATAATTGGGGGTGGTCGAATGGAAATGGACCCAAGAAAGAAACATTGACTCAGGAACCAGGGTCTGGTATGTAGAAAGAAAGGGACGTATTGATCCAACTTTCGTCAGTAAGTAGATTAAAGGGTGGTAGATGGAAGACTTGTGAGAAGGGTGAGCAAGACTGCCTCGGGCAACCGGCCTTTGGAAGCTTGAGGAAGGAAAACTCAGAAGCCAAGATCCTCTTGGTCCAGAGTTTCAAGGAGCTGAAGGGTGACTCGACTGGATCCTCCAATTCCAAGCCATTCCAACGCTGAGAGAACAAAAGAACTGATTAGAAACACTGCGACTGTTTTAGTGATCCAACCTACATCATCCTACAACAACGCAACTCGACTGGATCCTCCAATTCTGAGTTGTTCTAACACAGTAAACAAAGAGATGGAAAAAGAGGTTGACATCCACAAAGTAAGAAGTCTCAAATGCCTTATACATTAACCAGAGCGACCAACGCTTAATCAAACTTACAGAGTGGGAGCCTAGCTCAACCATCGACCCTTGCAAAAATGGCGAAAACGCCTACATATACTCAAAGCAAAACACAACAACGAAAATGAGACACTGCAATTAAAACATTGTGTCTGCATGTCTTTCGACAGTCTGCGCATGCAGACTTTGGACGATCGTGCGCCTATGATAGACGCCATTAGATTTCAAACTTTCCTTCTATAAGTGAGTCGACGTCAATTAGTCCTTTGCCGGACCTTCCTCTTTATGGCGGAGATGACGCTCAACCACCAGCAACAATCGCCATAACTGCATTCTTGGGACTAGGGACGTCCTCGGTCAACTCTGCCTTCTGGGATGCGGAGGTCTCCTAATGGTGCCACCTGGATCAGGCGAACGGTCTTTCTTTGGACGCTACTTCGCTGGACTGCTGCGAGGGATCCCTATGGAAGATGTGGACGAGGGTGTGACGGGGGTTAAAGGCGTGAACACTGTGGAGGTGATGAAGAAGAAATGGGAGCTCTGACATCAGCTGAGGAATTCCACGCGGTCTGAATAAGATAGAGGAGGAAGGATCACAGAGTGCGGGAGTACAGGAGGAGGTGACTGGGAATGAGAGTGACACATGGCAGGAGACGGGAGGACAATGAGATGAGGAGGTGCCATGTGGATGGAGAGAGGGAAGTTGGATATATGACAGGGGAAGAGGGAGGCGGTAGGTTGAAAACAGGTGGCAACGGGGAGGATGATACCAAAGGTGACACGTCAGGCAAGGGGCCCCACAATAATAACACATCATTCCGAACCCCCCCCTTTAATTAAAGACAGGAAGGCAAGGGGGGTCCGAAATGAAGCCTCAGCCGTTGATTTAGGTGCCTCGATCCTGGCTGTTAGAGAGCTGCATACTCAATTTCGGACCCCCCCCCCCNTGCTTAAAGGTAGAATGGTGAGGGGCCTCCAAAATCCGCTCCTGACCGTAGATCTGAGCACGCAGATCCTAGCCGCCCAGATCCATACCCCCTTTAAGTCTAATGCACCCGAGTTGCATCGATGGATGGACGACTGAGATGAATTCGACACTTTCACCATGAAAATCCCGAAAGGCCCCACCTGTGGCTCAGATCTGTGCCGCGTGTCCTTCAGATGAATGCTCAATATGGATTTGTCATTTAAAAGGGGGCTACCTCCATTCCCACGCTCTCTTAACGTGACCTGGCGCTAGGACCGTGGGCTTGGCTTTGAAGGGTGCTTATCGACATTTCGGGGTTCAGGGTTTCGAGATGTAAAATGACGAGGAGCTCTTACCCCTCGAATCCCCGAGTGCCGACATGACATGATCGCACACCACGTGTCCTTTTGGATGGACGGTCGAGATCCTTCATGAATGTATATGGACGCTACCCATCGTGCTAATCCCGGCACAACTCCGCTAACCGGGATTTCCCGTCGACTGCCGATTTGCTCCTATGGACGAATCTGGGACGTTGACAACATAATTTCGCCCGCTCAATTGAATTTGAGCCTAAAATGGGGCTTTATGTGCTACGCTTGGGCGTTCTTCATGCAACTTGTAGACCTGGATGGTCTCGAGCCCAAGACAAGAATTGTCGCTAACATGATGGATGGCATTAACTTGCTATGTCATCCTTATGCTTAGTTCTTCTCTTTGCGCCGGCTCGAGATGTTCTTGCTCGAGCAGTTGATGGGGAGGCTTGCACTCCTCTCATCAATGATGGTTGTACTCCGGTGGACATTCTTCTTTCTGACATGACTCTCTCAGTCATGAAATCGAGAAGGACTCTGTGACAGATTCCTCAAGTGCGGTGAGCTCGTCGGACATACGCACTCGGGAAATATAATTGGGGTCACGATGATCTCAAAATACTGCACTATGATGAACAATCTACTTGCAATGATCACTGTAGACAATCACTAGTTCTGAGGGCTTCAAATTTTTAGTTGGCAAAAGTGTTCTTCGGGCACGACACGACGAGCTAAATAGGAAATCCGTCAATGCTCTACTTGCAACGGGTATGAAGCTTCCATGAACGTTGATCCATCCATTATGGCATGGTCCAATGGTCTGGTGGTGATTCTTTAATGCTTTTCTTTCCATTCGGGGTGGAAGTCGAATGGGTATATCGATCCAACAACTATATTTCTTCGCCACGACGAAGTGCCATATGTCGCTGTTCTGATATCCCGACGAAGCTCAATTCCTGTGATTTTTCCTTCTACGAAGTTTCCTCTGGAATCTTCTGTAACTTTTCGATCTTGGATCTCTTCTTACTTAGCTTCCTAGCCTTCTTTCCTGTGAGCTTCATCTCGGTCATCCTTTTTCCATTCTGATTCTTATCTTCTCTCGACATAGTCACTTCGCGATGCTGAGATTCTTTCTTCAGATCCAAGGGTAATACTCCTTCATCATATGGATTAGGTATTTCGGTCTTCTGTGGTTCCTCTAATTCTCTTATAGTTTCGACATCCAAGTCCCTAGTGTTCAATAACTTAGATCAGTTCTCTTGTTCTTCCATCAAGTAGGTGATCCTTCTAGTCATAAATTCCATGAGTTCTTGCTTCTTCTGTTCTAGGGATTCCTTTTCTTCTTTTCTCCGGATCTGGTCTTTTTCAATCTAGATATTGCCTAACAAAGCTAGAAATGGGGCATGGTCCTCAATAAATTTAATAACTTTGAATTCTTCCTTTGTCGAAGCTCCATGGGTACTCATAGCTATCTGGGTAATCCTGCCACATAGGGTTACCATTTTTCCTTTAAACAACCCTATTTTTCCTAGTGAAGGAACCATAACAGGCTTCCTAGGGTTTCCCAAGTACTTTCTGTCATAATGTTCATCTGTGTTCCCTCATCCAGAGAGGAGTCAATGTCAAAGTCTCTTATTCTTACTTTGATTTTCTCCTTTTCTTTGAATATCTCCGACAAATTGACATCTTTATGTTCATCCAGGGTTTGTTTCATTTTCAGTAACATAATCTCTGATTCTTTCTGGGGTTCTTCTATAATCTTAGTCTCTTGATCTCCTTCAGAGTTTGCTTGCTCCATATTGAACTTTTCAAGTCTAGCAATCATTCTAGGGAAATCCAGTACTTCATGGTCCATAGCCTTACAACAGAGGAAACTAGGGTTTCTCCCAGGGCATTCCTTAGCAAGATGTCCAGGTCTTCTGCAACTGTAACAAAGAGTTAATCCTCTCTTTCTCTTCAATTATCCCCAACTTTTCTTGTACTTCTTTCTAGGGTCATAATGGATAGCCTGCAAAAAATTATTTCTAGGATCTCGCATCCATTGGTTAGTCCAAAAATTCTTTCTATGCATAGGTATAACATATCTTTCATTATTCTTATCAGATCTATTCATATCAAACGTTCTTTCATCTAACAATGCCCTAGTTTTCAAGCTAGGACAAAATCTATCAAGCATACCTAAATCCATACTTTAGAAACAAAAAATTTCACTTCTTTTACTTCTACAGGGCACATAGCTTCCAGATCTAAGAACTTTTAACTATTCTTACCTTTATCAGAGCACATAGCTTACAGATCTTACCTCTTTCTGTCGATCCGACCCTTTTTTTTTTTTTTTATCAGTATCAACCTCTTTTCTTGCAGATTTGACTTCTTTCCGTCAGATCTGTCCTTCCTTCTTCAACACAGAGCTTTTCGGATCAAGTGGATCACTGTGCACTAGGGCATAGATCCACGCAAAGAGATTTAACAATTTCAGGACGAATCTTTGCACAAAGCTTCTTCTGCTCAGTTCCCAACAATCACAGTTTCAGGTCCTGACAACAGAACCATTTGTTGGCACAGAGGCAGACCCAGGGTTCAACGCTACAACAACGAACCAACAAAACCCTAACTATCGGCCCTTTCGACAACACCTGTGAAGCAGATGAAGTCTCACCCGAGGTAGAGGCAGGGGTGGTTGCAAGACTCAGGTGTCTGGAACCTTAGCTGGGAAATAGATCTGTGATTATAACACTTAGAAATCACCTAGCATAGATTATTCATCAATATTCAACCCTTATGATACTTCGCAGATAACACAAAGCATCGCAGTATGTACTTGGATCTAAGATATTTTAGCAGTTAGCCACAACAAGAGAGATTAGATTCGACAGATCAAGCACTAAGAATCTTACATACCAGATCTAACATTCATTCATATCTCAGAAGCACAAAGCATAAATAGATCTATCTAAACACATAAAATCACTTAGCAAAGGAAGAGACAAACACATCAGGTTGAGGCATAGAGAACAACACATAGATTTACCGTGGTTCACCCCCACCCTAGGGCTACGTCCACAAAGTCTTCTTCTTTATTAGCTTCAATTAATCAAGTTACAACACAGGGCCATCCAAATCCCTCTTCGCATAGGACAAAAGATCTCCGCAACTCGCTACATCCTTCTTCCTTGCGCTAAAAGCACAGAGCCTTCTACAATATCCTGCACTTAGTCTCTTACAATATGCACAAAGCATTTACAATCATTACCAACACTTAGCACAACTCGCAACTCTTCGATCACAAAGATCGCACTCTACTACTCTTCTCCCCTCCCTTCACTTACTTCGCCTATACATCTATTTATTCATACAACAGTGGGCCTAAGAGTGGGTAAACCCATGGGCCGACATCCCTTTCCCATTACATTATCCCCCAAAACCCAAAAAGGACCCAAAAAAGGGTCTAGCTTCCACGATTTCCGCTTTGCGTTGCGCTCCATCTTTGACAAGCTGTCGAAGTCCCAAAAACGGTCAAATATGACCAAGTGTTCCTCAAAACTTGGTCAGGGCCAACAGCTGTAACCAACAAAACCCAACAAAACCCAACAAGAAGAATAATACACAGGTGGAAAGAAGAACCTTGGAACAAATTTGGAACCTAGTTGCTAAGGATAGAGGTCAAGGCATCCACTTATCCACTTTATTAGCTATTCATTGCAACACACCCTCTAGTAAACGCTTTGGCAAAGCTTGGAAAGAAAAGGATATCCCTATATATTTAAATACTTTCTCGAGTTGAATCCAATCCCACCCTTGATAGTGAAGCCAATCATGGATGACATCCTATGCCAACATCTACAACTAGGTTCGGTCGTTTGAATATTAGAACTCCATGTCTCATTAAAATACAAATACAATTAATAGTGTTATCCTCCCACTATTTGTCTTACATAATAATATGGGAAGATTCATCAAAAAATTGTCCATTAACCATTTTCCCAGCATTAGGCCTTGGAAAAGGAATACCTTTAATTAACCCTTCAACATATTGATGATGGAGGAGGTAGCCAAGGGATTCTACAATCAACACACATAAGGCTAGGGCCAAGAGGAGTCATGGCCTAATTGATATGAACAAACTAACGTCCTCACATTTAAATTGATTAGCATATAAACATGCCAAATAATCCAAATATAAGGCTTCCACCACCTGGATAAAGAATTG
This sequence comes from Picea sitchensis, assembly GCA_010110895.2. Taxonomy (NCBI): domain Eukaryota; kingdom Viridiplantae; phylum Streptophyta; class Pinopsida; order Pinales; family Pinaceae; genus Picea; species Picea sitchensis. The sequence goes on from SNQJ01S0025013.1 coordinate 12,352, forward strand.
ACCAAACCCAAATACTAAAGCATGGTAATAATAACAACCATTCCAACTAGTTCCAGCCTTTCAAAAAAAACTATTTTAATGAAAAAGGCATTGAACCCTAGGAATCTGGCCCAGTCCATACCATCCCATATTACAAATTACATTATCAAGGGTAAACCAACCTCAAATGAAACCAACTTTCTTTGCACTAAAAACCTGAGATAATATGTGTTGGTGCCACAAGACCATGGCCTTTGCCAAAATATTATAAGAAACATTGAGGAGGGTAATTGGTTGTCAACTTGTAATGGATTCTAGATCCCTCGTTTGGGGATGAATTTGATTAATCCTTTGTTGACAAGAGTTGCTAGGGATTTCTCTCAGACAACTCCCTTGTAAACCATAAACATGTAAGGCATAATACAATCCCATGCGACTTTGAAAAAAAAGAATAGGAAACCATTTAGCTTAGGAGATTCATCATTGGCCATTATCATAAGCTCTTCCATAATCTCTAGTAGGGTAAAATAGTTATTGTAGATATTTTCTCATTTAGGGGAAATTTTTTGAGGTATAAGGTTGATGCATGTATGCATTGACGTTGATTTCTATGCGTGAATCATACCATAGGATTGAAAAATAGCATGATACTGCTCAACAAATTACTACTAAATTCCATCTTGGTTGGTTACCCTTCCCAACTTCATCTTCAAGGAACAAATTCTCTTAGATTCTTCCTTGATAGCAAGTGTTTTGAATAAGGATTTTGTGGGTTGATCCCTAGTGTTAAGCCAATGGAGTGGAGACCTAATTTTTGCACCTTGGGTCTAACGAATCTTATCAACCTTAAAATAATGCTTTAATTTGGCAACTTACTATTTAATAACTTCATCATAAGGAGAAATTTGAAGAGAATGGGAAGCCTCTTAGTAAGCAATGGTCACCATTGCATTGAGTTTCCCCATCAAGTGAGGAAACTTCTGCTGGATTTGGCCACGGGTGAGCCACTTGCCTTGGTGTAGGAGTTTCCCTACCTTGACAACCTGATAAAGCTGGATCCATTGCTGGCGAGTGCCCTTGACCTGTGTGTCCACTATATGATCAATGGATGCTTGTTCCATGCAATCAGGGTTGAGCTCTATTGGTGTCAATTGTTCTACGATCTCAGAGGTGTCCAATAATGGGGGAAAATAGGGCCGAAGGAGGTACACATTGAATACTGGATGCAGACCAAGGAAGGGTGGAGTGTTGAGCTCAAAAGCATTGCTACCCGCAGCCTTGGTGATGGTGTAAAGCCCATAACGAAGTGGGTGAAGCTTCCGATGGGCCCGATGAGACACTCCTTCTGCAAATGTAACTAGACTTTGTCACCAACCTGAAACTGGTGTGGTACCCTATGTTGATCATGACGCTGCTTGAACTTAGCATTGGATTTCTGCAAAATATCCTGGACATGTTGGCAGATGTGTTGAATCCACTCAATGAATTTGGTGGCTTTGTCGATCACAGAATGATCAAGGGAAGAGTTTGTCTGTACGGTGGCAAGAGGATGTGCAACATCAATGGGTCCCAAGGGTTGGATTTCCAGACCCACCTAAAACATGCTATGTCAGGTGGAACTATAGAGAGACTTGTTGTAACTATGTTGGAAATATGGGAGACTCTTGTCCCTTGTATGTGGATGCTTAGAATTGTACATGTGCATGATGTGGACAATCATTCGATTGACGACCTCTATCAAGCCATCGGTTTGGGGGTGGAAAGCAATGAATTTTGTGAGCTTGGTGTCCAACAGAGACTAGAGACTCAACCAAAAGGTGATGAGGAACCTGTCGTCTCGGTTGGAGATAATGGTCTGTGGTATCCCAAAGTAGACCTACACTCGTTCGAAGAAGATCTTAGAAGTATCTCCCGCTGTGACATTATTCTTACAGGCTGTGAGGATGGCCATATTTGAAAATCGATCAACGACCACAAACACACAGTCATTTCCTTTCTTCGTGGATGGAAAGCCAAACATGTAATCCATTGAGATGGATTCCCAAGGCTTCTCGGGAATAGGAAGAGGGGTGTATAAGCCTTGCTTCTTGATGGCGGGCTTGGCAATGGCACAAACAATGCAAGATCTGATATACTTGCTGACATCCTGTCAAAGTTTTGGCCAATAAAAATGTTTTTGAAGAACGACCACAGTTTTCTCCACGCCAAAATGTCCTGCCACCCGACTGTAGTGGGCTTCCCAAATCATCTTTCCACGCTCGCTTGTAGGAACACAAAGTTGGCCCAGGTGGAATAAGAGTCCATCCTGAATGTGAAAATTAGTGACAACTGCTCCTGTACCCAAAAGATGATAGGTGGTGGAAAATTTTTGATTTTGCTGATAAAGTTGGGGCCACTTAGATGCTTCATGTCCACAAGAATTGAGCATAGTGGTGAGTGCAGCCACAGGAGGCCAACTGAGGTAGTCAACGACACGATTGGAGATACATGTCTTATACTTTATGTTTAGATGGAACTGTTGCAGGTAGGTGGACCACTTCTGATGGCGGTCGTTTTGCAATTTCCCTTATGTCTGTATGAACTACAGAGGCTTGTGATCAATATGTATGATCGTCTCTTTCCCTAGAATGTAATGTTTCCATTGACGATAGGCTTGTACAATGTAATACATTTCCTTGTCATAGGAGGGGTATTTCCGGACAATATCAGAGAGTGTCTCACTATGGTATTCCACCGGATGCCCGTGTTGAGTGGGAAATGCGCCCATGGCATAGTCAGATGCATCAGTCTCAATCTCAAATGGTTGCTACATATTGGGAAAGGAGAGTACTGGAGATGAGCACAAGTGATGATTCAGATCATCTAATGCTCGTTGCTACTCCTCCCCCCACATGAACTTGGCACTACCACCGCCCTTGGTCACTTGGATGAGGGCCCATGCAATATGGGAGAATCTCAACAAGAACCGTCGGTAGAAGTTGGCTAGTCCGAAAAAGCTCCAAAGCTCGGTCAGCGTGGTTGGGGTTGGCCAGTCACAAATGACTTGGATCTTAGCTGGATCAACATGTACCCCATGCTTATCAATAATGTATCCCTAATATTTGACATTGTTCATGCCAAAATAACATTTTTCCAAGTTGGCATAAATCTTGTGCTACCACAGAGTGCTCAAAACTTGCTGAGTATGCCGCATGTGCTCCTCCCACGTTCTGCTGAATATGAGGATGTCATCCTAATATAATACCACAAAGGAGTTGGTGAAGATACATCATCCATAAACCTCATGAAAGTGGTTGGTGCATTTGTTAAGCCAAAGGGCATGACTAGCCATTCGTAGAGACCTTATTTAGACTTGAAGGTTGTCTTCCATNGAATTTCCCCCCGTTGAGCTGGTCAAGAAGGTTATCAATCCTGGGAATGGGGTAGCAGTTCATGACTGTGATTTTGTTTAAGGCTCTGTAATTAATGCAGAGTTTTCAAGTCCCATCCTTCTTTTTCACCAGTACAACTGGGCTTCCGCAAGGGGAGGAGTTGGGTTTGATGTGCCCCTTTTGAAGAAGATCTCAGATATGGTTCCTGATTTCATCATTCTCCATCAATGAGTACCGATAGATTGGTCCATTAGGTAGAGGTGTGTCGAGGGTCAGATCAATTGGATGCTTGACTTGACAGTGTGTCGGTGTCCCCGTAGGTGATGAGAAGATGTCTTTGTATTCTTCCACGATCCCATCCACTTGATTTTGCTGCAAAGAGAGGCGCTGTGTAGAGGCCACGGATGTGGAGGCAACCTTCTTCTTACTGTGAGCACATATCACAAAGAAGATGAACTTCCCAGTTTGTGAAATGACCTTACTATATTTCTTAACATAGATTAAAGAAATAGAAGTAGGCGACACTACCTCTGGGATCCTAAACAATTGTCTACCCAAAGTAATAATAACACTGCAAAGTCCAAACTCATACACATCATGATGCTTCCACAAATATGGTTGTCCTAAAATAACATCACATAATTCAAGGGGAGAAATATCACACAATATCTCATCTTTGAAAGGCTTGATGTCATAGGGAAGATGACACTGTTGGTTGACACATAGATCTCTTCCTTGGCGAAGCCAACCGATGGTGTAGGGATGTGGGTGTAGTTTCATTGGCAGGTCGATCCGCTTGATGACCTCTTCTGAAATTAGGTTCTTCTGACTACCACTATCGACAATGAAATGAAGCTGAACCCCCTTGACCCACATCTACAAGTGAAAGAGGTGTTCCCCTTCCTTTGGTTCTTCTGGTTCGCTTGGCCAGAATTTGGTGGTAGCGACAGTGGCACTGGATTCAACATCGATAATCCACTTCCCTCCTTCAGGATTTGACTTGGAATCAGAATCGTCCTCTGACTCAGAAGCCTTCAGCTCAGGCACGAGGGACTGCTTGGAGCGACATTCTTTGGTGTTGTGCCAAGGAATTTTATGGTACTCACACCATTTTACCGTGTCCTTCTTCATCTTTTCATTTCCCTTCTTGTGTTGCGGTTTGGAATGGTTGTCCCGAGGGTGGCCATATTGACTTGGTCCCTTGCTGTGTGGGTTGGGGATGCCTTTTCCCTACTTCAACTGTGAGCGTTTTGCAGATCCAAACTCTCGCCTTTTCTACTTAAATTTATGTTCGATCTTGACAACGTATCTATAAGCCGTTCCCAATGAGGCAATGTCCAGGAACTCCATTTCTGTTTGAATGTATGTATGCAAACAATCGCGGTATTTGAGAACAAGATGACACTTAGATTATTTGATACCTAATTTGGTGCATAGGGTATGGAAAATATTGGTGAAATCTGGTACTGTCTGGTCCCTTTCTTGACGTAGGGTGATCCATCTGGTGTACTAGTCCTCGTAGCTTCCAACAGGGTAGTATTTTTCTTTAATGGCATCCCAAAAGGAATCCCATGTAGGGGCCACCACAAACATTGTAGATTCCTCCACGACCCTTTGCTCAGAGTAAGTATCCCACCAATATTTACATGGGGAACGACCTTGAGGAGTGAAAAAGTGATATTTTCCCTATTGAAAAATTTGTGGACTGAAAAATATCCTTCGAGCAGATTCAACCATTTATCTACAACATCCACATCTATAAGTCCTTCAAATAATGGAATATCAAAATTTACCTATACCTTGAAGGGGGTTGCATGGCTGCTTGATGAAGATGCTTCTCCCGTGGGCAGCCGTCGAAGGATTTGCGTGAAGTTGTCCATCATTTCTTTCCTTTATCGCATGAGGGCTTCCTCGAGCAACATTTTAATAGGATCTATTGATCCATCATATTTATTTTTGTCCCCCATGGTTTGTTGTCGGGCTCGATGTGACAGATATTGTAATGGCTCGATTGGTTCGAGTCCCAACTTCTTGTACCCAGATCTTGTCGGGGACATGCACAAAGAAAAATAAATGAAGAGAAGACTGCTCTGATACCACTAATTTGCATTTAGGAGTGGAACAAACTAATTAACATACTGAATACAATAAACATAGAGATATGAAGATTAACACAAATATCCAGTGAACACTATCTTCTATAAAATAATGAAATAGGATGAAACTGTAAAACTGCAGAACTGAAACACTTGGTCGAATGGTGGTAGCTATCTCTGAGAAGAGATGTGGCTACTACGCGCATCCATATGAGCATAATAGATTACAATGAGGATCCATAGGCCTTTTTGATATTACTCATGAATGCCCAAACCCTAGACATCCAAAAACCTAACTCTAGAAGGTGAAACACCAAAAGTCACGTGGGCCCTATGGGTAAGTTGGTGTAATTTGGTACCTCAACTTCCAAGGGTCGTAACTTGTGCACACGACCTTCGTTTTAGGCGTGTGATAGCATGTTGGAAAGGTATTTTAGAGAAATATACATTCCAATATCAAACTCCAACTTTGTCTATAGTTTGATTGTGGCGAGCCAAAAAAAAATGTTTAGGGCCCCAAAACAGCCCTGGAAGTACAACAAGATGTGCTGACATGAAAACATACAAAATAAGCTAGTTGGATTATGAGAGAGGCCACCCGCATCCACCTGGAGGATTTGTGGGGATTTAAATGGCCTAATAAGTGTAGAACCCACAATTACAAAGCAGTTTAGAAGAATGTGTTGAACAAAAAAACAGACACGAGGAACCAGTTGGAATAGGTGGGTGGCCACCAATATCCACCTAGATCAATTTTGCTCGCTTAGTAAGAAATGGTCACGATTGCGTTGAGTTACCCCATCAGGTGGGGAAAATTCTACTGGATTTGGCCCTGGGTTAGCCACTTGCCTTGGTGTAGGAGTTTCCCTGCCTTGACAACTCGATAAAGATGGATTTGCTACTGGCGAGTGCGCTTGACTTGTGTGTCCACTATATGATCAGTGGATGCTTGTTCCATGTAGTCAGGGTTGAGCTCTGTTGGTGTCAGTTTTTTATACGATCTTAGAGGTGTCCAATAATGGAATAAAATATAGCCGAAGGAGGTCCACATTGAATACTAGATCTAGACCAAGGAAGGGTGGAGTGTTGAGCTCAAAAGCATTGCTACCCACAACCTTGGTGATAGTGTAAAGCCCATAACGAAGTGGGTGAAGCTTTTGATGGGGCCCGATGAGACACTCCTTCTGCAAATGTAACCAGACTTTGTCACCAACCTGAAATTGGTGTGGTACCCTGTGTTTATCATGACACTCCTTGAACTTAGCATTGGATTTCTGCNCAAAATCTCCTGGACGTGTTGGTGGATGTACTAAATCTACTCAATGAATCTGGTGTCTTTGTCGATCCCAGACTGATCAGGGGAAGAGTCTGTTTGTGCGGTGGCAAGAGCAAGTGCAACATCAATGGGTCACAAGGGTTGGAATCCTAGACCCTCTTAAAATAGGCTATGTCCGGTGGAACTATGGAGAGCCTTGTTGTAACTGTGTTGGACATATGGGAGACTCTCGTCCCATGTATGTGGATTCTTAGAATTGTACATGCGCAAGATGTGCACAATCATCCGATTGACGAACTCTGTTTGGCCATCGGTTTGGGGGTGGAAAACAATGGATTTTGTGAGCTTGGTGTCCAACAGAGACTAGAGACTCGACCAAACGATGATGAGGAACTTGTTGTCTCGGTCGGAGATGATGGTCTGTGGTATCCCAAAGTGGACCCACACTGGACCATTAGGTAAAGGTGCACCATGGATCCAATCAATTAAATTCTTGACCTGACATTGCAAAGCCACCATGATAGGTGAGGTGAAGATGCATCGATATTGTTCCATGACTTTTTCCATGTTGGGAAGGCAGGTTGGATAGAGAACAATGATAAGAAGTGTCATGTATAGAAAAGGTGTAGGATCAAGAAGATCAAGAAGGAAGAGAGAAGAAAGAGAAGAAGATGGGGGACATGAAGGAACAAGGTCCCGTAAAATCCGGGAAAACCAGTTGAGCATGAGTTGTATCCAACTCAAAATGAGTTTTCACTAGCCGAGCATGAGTGGGAAGCAAATCATTATGAGATGCAAAGAAAACTGAGGTAAAAAGAGAGAGAAAGATTAGAATTGAGAGAGATTTAGAGAGCAATAGCAGATAAGTTCGAGGAAGAACAATAGCAGATTTAGATTTAGAGAGCAATAACAGATTTAGATACCTCTTGATGCTTGATAAATTCAAGTTTAAGATAGATCTACGCTAGTAGCACAGAGCCTTCTACAATATTCTGCACTTAGTCTCTTACAATATGCACAAAGCATTTACAATCATTACCAACACTTAGCACAACTCACAACTCTTTGATCACATAGATCACACTCTACAACTCTTCTCCCCCCCCTTCACTTACTTCGCCTATACATCTATTTATACA
>SNQJ01S0025013.1:20262-52667 GCA_010110895.2 Picea sitchensis
GGGGGGCCTCCAAAATCCGCTGCTGACCATATATCTGTGCGCGCAGATCCATACCCCCTTTAAGTCTAATGCACCCGATTTTCATCGATGGATGGATGACTGAGATGACTTCGACGCTTTCACTATGAAAATCTCGAAAGGCCCCACCTGTGGCTCAGATCTACGCCGCGTGTCCTTCAGATGAATGATCAAGATGGATTTGCTATTTAAAAGGGGGCTACCTCCATTCCTGCGCTCTCTTAACGTGACCTGGTGCTAGGACCGTGGGCTCGGCTTTGAAGGGCACTTATCGAGATTTCGGGGTTCGGGGTTTCGAGATGTAAAATGACGAGGAACTCTTACCCCTCGAATCCCCGAGTGTCGACATGACATGATTGCACACCACGTGTCCTTTTGGATGGACGGTTGAGATCCTTCATGAATGTATATGGACGCTACCCATCGTGCTAATCCCGACACAACTCCGCTAACCGTGATTTCCCATCGACTATCGATTTGCTCCTATGGACGAATCTGGGCCGTTGACAACATAATTTCACCCGCTCACTTGATTTTGAGCCTGAAATGGGGATTTACGTTCTACGCTTGGGCGTTCTTCATGCAACCTACAGACCTGGATGGTCTCGAGCCCAAGACAAGAATTGTCGCTAACAGGATGGATGGCACTAACTTTCTATGTCGTCCTTATGCTTAGTTCTTCTCTTTGCACCGGCTTGAGATGTTCTCGCTCGAGGAGTTGATGGGGAGGCTTGCACTCCTCTCATCGATGATGGTTGGACTCCGGTGGAAATTCTTCTTTCCGACATGACTCTCTCAGTCATTAAATCGAGAAGGACTCTGTGATAGATTCCTCAAGTGCGGTGAGCTCGTCGGACATACGCACTCGGGAAAGATAATTGGGGTCACGATGATCTAAAAATACTGCACTATGATGAACAATCTTCTTGCAATGATCACTGTAGACAATCACTAGTTTTGCGGGCTTCGAATTTTTAGTTGGCAAAAGTGTTCTTCGGGCACGACGCGACGAGCTAAATAGGAAATCCGTCAAGGCTCTACTTGCAACGGGTATGAAGCTTTCATGAACGTTGATCCATCCGTTATGGCATGGTCCAACGGTCTGGTGGTGATCCTTTAATGCTTTTCTTTCCATTCGGGGCAGAAGTTGAATGGCTATATCGATCCAACAACTATATTTCTTCGCCATGACGAAGTGCCATATGTCGTTGTTCTGATATCCCAACGAAGCTCAATTCCTGTGATTTTTCCTTCTGCGAAGTTTCCTCTGGAATCTTCTATAACTTTTCGATCTTGGATCTCTTCTTACTTAGATTCCTAGCCTTCTTCCAACACAGATCCATCCAAATCTCTCTTCACATAGGACAAACGATCTGCGTAGCTCGCTAGATCCTTCTTCCTTGTGCTAAAAGCACAGAGCCTTCTACAATATTCTGCACTTAGTCTCCTACAATATGCACAAAGCATTTACAATCATTACCATCACTTAGCACAACTCATAACTCTCTGATCACATAGATCACACTCTACTACTCTTCTCCCCCCCCTTCACTTACTTCGCCTATACATCTATTTATACATACAACAGTGGGCCTAAGCGTGGGTAAACCCACGGACCAACATCCCTTTCCCATTACATTATCCCCCAAAACCCAAAAAGGACCCAAAAAGGGGTCTAGCTTCCACGATTTATGCTTCGCGTTGCGCTCCATCTTTGACAAGCTGTCGAAGTCCCAAAAATGGTCAAATATGACCAAGTGTTCCTCAAAAACTTGGTCACTGCCAACAGGCCCCCAACACACACCTGTGACTCGTCCCGAGTCACTCAGGTCTGGGTAACTTTGCCTCAAAGGTCTCGAGCTTGGCTCAAGCTACTTCGACTTGTCTCTGTGCTACTGCTTCGTGCTCAACAAATTCTTGAACAACCGCTTCGCTGATAGATCCTTCCAGTTGCTGCTCGATTGTAACAACTACTTGTTCTAGTAGTGTTCCTTGGCCTTCAATTTCTTCAAATAGTAGGTAGGCCGCCTCCTGGCTCGACTGGAGTTTCTGGGTGACTTCCATCACTTTGTTCTGCATGGTAAGAAGAAGTTGTTGGGCAGTGCGATGTTCCTGGGATCTCTTCATCCTCTCGATGGGTGACAGGAGCTTGAGCTGCGCCTGTACTCTATCTGTGTGCTGCTTTGCTTCCTGGAGTTGGGACTCCAGTTTCTTCAACTTTGGGTCTTCAGATAGTTGTTCATATATCTGTGCGCTTCTGCTACTTAGCTATTTACATTCTGCAGTAAGTGTTTTAAGCCTTTTGACTGCGCTTTGAGCATTCAATTCTCGCTGGTCGCGCACTTCTTGTGGAGTCTATGGTATGGTCTAAAGCTCTAATTCCACGACCCTTTGCTGAAGTTGCTGAATAAATTTAGCCAGCTTCATCACCTGGCGCTCTATGGGCTCTTCGACCTTCTGCTTTAAGCCGGTCACACATCGAAATGCTCTGTTGATTGCTTCTTAAATTCCTATCTGCTTTGAGAGCAACTGCTCTTTCTCTTTTTGGATCTTCACTCTGTCTTCTTCAAATTTTGCTTGGAGAGCATTCTTCTCTTGTTGCACGACTTGGCGTTGTTCAATAATTTCCTCCTGATCTTTTTCTTCCTGAGCATGTCGAAGGCGTACTTCGAATGTATCAACAATCTTGCGGAGCTGAACTGATTCATCTCCCACTTTTGTTGTTCCTTCTGGAAGAGGTGCAATAGAGATTGCTCGGCTAGACTGGAGTGCTTGCTGTACTCCTTGGAGCGAGATCTCAATCTGGCTATACATTTGTTCCTGCTTCTCTATGATTTCCTTTGAAGCATCATTGACTGCTGCAACAATGAAATCAATGTCATCCAACATGAGGGCAGTTCACATCTTGGTTACATGGGTTCTTGGTTTCTTTCTGGAGGAAGATTTCAGAGGTGAGACCTTCCTTTTCTTTGATGAGTCTTCTTCGTCCCTCGGCAGTGGTACTTCGAGTTTCTGTTGTTTAGTTTCTGTACCTTCTTCATCATCACCTTCTTCATCTGGTGTAATGGAAGCTGTCCTTACAAATAGGCTATTAGCATCCTAGAATTCTTTAGTCTTCTTCGTCGTCTTTTCTTTCTTTGTCTTACTGGTCCTAGGTGTATCCTGCGCAGTTCCGGTGCTGTCGATGTTGGACATTTCCGCAGGGTCTGTTGAAACAAGGAGGTCTACCGACCCTTCCTTGGTGATCTCTTCTAGGTCTTCTTTTGTCAGCTTATAATAGGACTGAAGCTATTCTTGGTGCTCATCAGTGCATGGGGTTAGGTATATAAAGTGGCGGTCCGCGCTGAGCTTTATCAGAGGTCAAAATATCTTTAAAGTGTTCGGGGTTATGCAAGGTTCACTCCTTATGGATTCTTTCAATTGGTTATAGTACGCATGGAAAATGACATTCTATTTCCATTGCTTGCTCATGTCGTTCGAGTACCATAATGTATTGAACTTTGCGACTAGTGGCTCAAAGGGGTCAACGTCCAGGAAGGTTGCGCCTTCCGGTAGCTCCCATGCAACAAAAGCGATCAGTATCAGGAGCTAGCTAAAATGTAATTCATGCCCCTGATCCTGGGCTTCTCTTCAGTCAATCTCTAGTTGATTCACCAGGTACTTCACCAAGTTCATTTGTAGTCCCTTTGCGCACTTTCCTATGAGGTCAACTACAAAGCCAGATACTTGTGTTGGTCGATTCTTGCATATCAAATTCTCTACGATCAGTTAGCATGCGAGGCGCACTGCGCCACTTTCAATAGAATCTACCTTGTAGCCTCTCGTGCCTTTCTCAACATTGCCATAAGAGTCTTTGATCTTTTGCGCAAGAGCGGGGTCTGTGGTCTTTCCAGGATAATACTCATGGGGATCAGGGCCCTGCATGCTAAGCCCAATGATCCTATTGATCAATGCCAGATCAACAATTATGCAATGATCTAACCACATGTATCCTCCATGGTAACTTTCTAGCAACAATTTTACACAAGCATTCACCTCCTGGTGTCTACTGAAGTGCGGTATTTTCATAACATTGAGAAAAGTAGATTGTGCGAGGTTCATCGTCCATTGCTGAGGGATGAGCTTCAAATTCTTGCCCTTAGTTCTCGTCAAGTACTTATACGGGGCAAGCATGTTGTAAAATTTATGGTCCCCCAGGTTGAAGTCGCAAAACTTCAACGCTGTAACCTTGTCTTGATCTGCGCAGTAGGTGCGTAATCCTTTCGGTAGATATTCAGTGACTAGGGTGTATTCAAAGTCTCTAGGGACACTTTCCATTTTTATCTCACTGCTCATAGGGGGTATGTAATCTAGTAGGATGTGTTAGCGCCAGAAGTCACTCCTGGATTGCTTGCAAGAGAAGAGCCCGACACCCATCGGTTTTTATGTCATGATTTTATAATTGGGGGTGGTTGAATGGAAATAGACCCAAGAAATCAACATTGACTCAGGAACCAGGGTCTGGTATGTAGAAAGAAAGGAAGGTCTTGATCCAACTTCCGTCAGTAAGTAGATTAAAGGGTGGTAGATGGAAGACTTTTGAGAAAGGTGAGCAAGACTGCCTCGGGCAGCCGGCCTTCGGAAGCTTGAGGAAGGAAAACTCAGAAGCCAAGATCCTCTTTGTCCAGAGTTTCAAGGAACTGAAGGCTGACTCGATTGGATCCTCCAATTCCAAGCCATTCCAGCGCTGAGAGAACACAAGAACTGATTAGAAACGCTGCGACTGTTGCAGTGATCCAACCTACATCATCCTACAACAACGCAACTCGACTGGATCCTCCAATTCCGAGCTGTTCTAACACAGTAAACAGAGAGATGGAAAAAGAGGCTGACATCCATAAATTAAGAAGTCTCAAATGCCTTATACATTAACCAGAGCGACCAACGCTTAATCAAACTTTCAGAGCGGGAGCCTGGCTCAAACATTGAACCTTGCAAAAATGGTGAAAATGCCTACAGATACTCAAAACAAAACACAACAACGAAAATGAGACACTGCAATTAAAACATTGCGTCTACATGTCTTCCGACAGTCTACGCATGCAGACTCTGGACGATCGTGCGCCTATGACAGACGCCATCAGATTTCAGACTGTCCTTTTATAAGTGAGTAGATGTAAATTAGTCCTTTGCCGGACCTTCCTCTTTATGGCGGAGATGATGCTCAACCACCAGCAACAACCGCCATAACTACATTCTTAGGACTTGGGACGTCCTCGGTCAACTCTACCTTCTGGGATGTGGAGGTCTCCTAATGGTTCCACCTGGATCAGCCGAACGGTCTTTCTTTGGACACTACTTCACTGGACTGCATCGAGGGATCCCTATGGCGGATGTGGACGAGGGTGTGACGGGGGTTAAAGGCGTGAACACTGTGGAGGTGATGAAGAAGAAATGGGAGCTGTGACATCAGCTGAGGAATGCCACACGGTCTGAATAAGATATAGGAGGAAGGAGCACGGAGTGCGGGAGTACAGGAGGAGGTGACTGGGAATGACAGGGACACATGGCAGGAGACGAGAGGACAATGAGCTGAGGAGGTGCCATGTGGATGGAGAGAGGGAAGTTGGATAGATGACAAGGGAAGAGGGAGGCGGTAGGTGGAAAACAAGTGGCAACAGGGAGGACGATACCAAAGGTGACACGTCAGGCAAGGGCCCCCACAATAATAACACATCATTCCAGACCCCCCCCTTATATTAAAGACAGGAAGGCAAGGGTGGTATGGAATGAAGCCTCAACCGTTGATTTAGGTGCCTCGATCCTGGCCGTTAGAGAGCTGCATGCTCAATTCTGGACCCCCCCCCTCCGCTTAAAGGTAGAATGGCGGGGGGCCTCCGGAATCCGCTCCTGACCGTAGATCTGAGCACACAGACCCTGGCCGCCCAGATCCATACCCCCTTTAAGTCTAACGCGCCCGATTTTCATCGATGGATGGACGAGTGAGATGACGTCGACGCTTTCACTATGAAAATCCCGAAAGGCCCCACCTGTGGCTCAGATCTGCGCCGCGTGTCCTTTAGATGAATGATCAAGATGGATTTCTCATTTAAAAGGGGGCTACCTCCATTCCCGCGCTCGCTTAACGTGACCTGACGCTAGGACCATGGGCTCGACTTTGAAGGGCGCTTATCGAAATTTCGGGGTTCGGGGTTTCGAGATGTATAATAACGAGGAGCTCTTACCCCTCGAATCCCTGAGTGTCGACATGACATGATTGCACACCACGTGTCCTTTTGGATGGATGGTCGAGATCCTTCATGAATGTATATGGATGCTACCCATCGTGCTAATCCCGACACAACTCCGCTAACCGTGATTTCTCATCGACTGTCGATTTGCTCCTATGGACGAATCTAGGCCGTTGACAACATAATTTTGCCTGCTCACTTGATTTTGAGCCTGAAATGGGGCTTTACGTGCTACGCTTGGGCGTTCTTCATGCAACCTGCAGACTTGGATGCTCCTGAGCCCAAGACAAGAATTGTCGCTAACAGGATGGATGGCACTAACTTGCTATGTCGTCCTTATGCTTAGTTCTTCTCTTTGCACCGGCTCGAGATGTTCTTGCTCGAGCAGTTGATGGGGAGGCTTGCACTCCTCTCATCGATGATGGTTGGACTCCGGTGGAAATTCTTCTTTCCGACATGACTCTCTCAATCATTAAATCGAGAAGGACTCTGTGACAGATTCCTCAAGTGCGGTGAGCTCGTCGGACATACGCACTCGTGAAAGATAATTGGGGTCACGATGATCTCAAAATACTGCACTATGATGAACAATCTGCTTGCAATGATCACTGTAGACAATCACTAGTTCTGTGGGCTTCGACTTTTTAGTTGGCAAAAGTGTTCTTCGAGCACGACGTGATGAGCTAAATAGGAAATCCGTGAACGCTCTACTTGCAACGGGTATGAAGCTTCCATGAACATTGATCCATCCGTTATGGCATGGTCCAACGGTCTGGTGGTGATCCTTTAATGCTTTTCTTTCCATTCAGGGCAGAAGTCGAATGGGTATATCGATCCAACAACTATATTTCTTCTCCACGACGAAGTTCCATATGTCGCTGTTCTGATATCCCGACGAAGCTCAATTCCTGTGATTTTTCCTTCTGCGAAGTTTCCTCTGGAATCTTCTGTAACTTTTCGATCTTGGATCTCTTCTTACTTAGCTTCCTAGCCTTCTTCCCTGTGAGCTTCGTCTCGGTCATCCTTTTTCCATTCTGATTCTTATCTTCTCTCGACATAGTCACTTCGCGATGCTGAGATTCTTTCTTCAGATCCAAGGGTAATACTCCTTCATCATATGGATTAGGTATTTCGGTGTTCTATGGTTCCTCTAATTCTCTTATAGCTTCGACATCCAAGTCCCTAGTGTTCAATAACTTAGATCTGTTCTCTTGTTCTTCCATCAAGTAGGTAATCCTTCGAGTCATAAATTCCATGAGTTCTTGCTTCTTCTGTTCTAGGGATTCCTTTTCTTCTTTTCTCTGGATCTGGTCTTTTTCAATCTAGATCTTGCCTAACAAAGATGGAAATGGGGCATGGTCCTCAATAAATTTAATAACTTTGAATTCTTCCTCTGTCGAAGCTCCATGGGTACTCATAGCTATCTGGGTAATCTTGCCACACAAGGTTACCATTTTTCCTTTAAACAACCCTATTTTTCCTAGTGAAGGAACCATAACAGGCCTTCCTAGGGTTTCCCAAGTACTTTCTGTCATAATGTTCATCTGTGTTCCCTAATCCAGAGAACAGTCAATGTCGAAGTCTCCTATTCTTAATTCGATTTTCTCCTTTTCTTTGAAGATCTCCGACAAATAGATCTATCTAAACACATAAAAGCACTTAGCAAAGGAAGAGACAAACACATCAGGTCGAGGCATAGAGAACAACATAGATATTTACCGTGGTTCACCCCCACCCTAGGGCTACGTCCACAAAGTCTTCTTCTTTATTAGCTTCAGTTAATCAAGTTACAACAGAGAGCCATCCAATTCCCTCTTCGCATAGGACAAAAGATCTGCGCAACTCGCTACATCCTTCTTCCTTGCGCTAAAAGCAAAGAGCCTTCTACAATATCCTGCACTTAGTCTCTTACAGTGTGCACAAAGCATTTACAATCATTACCAACACTTAGCACAACTCGCAACTCTTCGATCATAAATATCGCACTCTATTACTCTTCTCCCCCCCTTCACTTACTTCGTCTATACATCTATTTATTCATACAACAGTGGGCCTAAGAGTGGGTAAACCCATGGGCCGACATCCCTTTCCCATTACATTATCCCGAAAAACCCAAAAAGGACGCAAAAAGGGGTCTAGCTTCCACGATTTCCGCTTCGTGTTGCGCTCCATCTTTGACAAGCTGTCGAAGTCCCAAAAACGGTCAAATATGACCAAGTGTTCCTCAAAACTTGGTCGGGGTCAACAACTGTAACCAAAAAAACCCAACAAAACCCAACAAGAAGAATAATACACAGGTGGAAAGAAGATCCTTGGAACAAATTTGGAACCTAGTTGCTAAGGATAGAAGTCAAGGCATCCACTTATCCACTTTATTAGCTATTCATTGCAACACACCCTCTAGTAAACGCTTTGGAAAAGCTTGGAAAGAAAAGGATATCCCTATATATTTAAATACTTTCTCGAGTTGAATCCAAGCCCACCCTTGATAGTGAAGCCAATCATGGATGACATCCTATGCCAACATCTACAACTAGGTTTGGTCGTTTGAATATTAGAACTCCATGTCTCATTAAAATACAAATACAATTAATATAGTTATCCTCCCACTATTTGTCTTACAGAATAATGTGGGAAGATTCATCAAAAAATTGTCCATTAACGATTTTCCCAGCATTAAGCCTTGGAAAAGGAATACCTTTAATTAACCCTTCAACATATTGATGATGGAGGAGGTAGCCAAGGGATTCTACAATCAACACACATAAGGCTAGGGCCAAGGGGAGTCATGGCCTAATTGATATGAACAAACTAAATTCCTCACATTTAAATTGATTAGCATATAAACATGCCAAATAATCCAAATATAAGGCTTCCACCACCTGGATAAAGAATTGACCAAACCCAAATACTAAAGCATGGTAATAATAACAACCATTCCAACTAGTTCCAACCTTTCAAAAAAATCTATTTTAATGAAAAAGGCATTGAACCCTAGGAATCTGGCCCATTCCATACCATCCCATATTACAAATTACATTATCAAGGGTAAACCAACCTCAAATGAAACCAACTTTCTTTGCACTAAAAACCTGAGATAATATGTGTTGGTGCCACAAGACCATGGCCTTTGCCAAAATATTATAAGAAACATTGAGGAGGKTAATTGGTTGTCAACTTGTAATGGATTCTAGATCCCTCGTTTTGGKGATGAATTTGATKAATCCTTTGTTGACAAGAGTTSCTAGGGATTTCTCTCAGACAACTCCCTTGTAAACCMTAAACATGTAAGRCATAAKACAATCCCATGCRACTTTGAAAAAAAAGAATAGGAAACCATTTAGCTTAGGAGATTCATCATTGGCCATTAYCATAAGCTCTTCCATAATMTCTAGTAGGGTAAAATAGTTATTGTAGATATTTTCTCATTTAGGGGAAWTTTTTTGAGGTATAAGGTTGATGCATGTATGCATYRACGTTGATTTCTATGCGTGAATCATACCATAGGATTGAAAAATAGCATGATACTRCTCAACAAATTACTACTAAATTCCATCTTGGTTGGTTACCCTTCCCAACTTCATCTTCAAGGAACAAATTCTCTTAGATTCTTCCTTGATAGCAAGTGTTTTGAATAAGGATTTTGTGGGTTGATCCCTAGTGTTAAGCCAATGGAGCGGAGACCTAATTTTTGCACCTTGGGTCTAACGAATCTTATCAACCTTAAAATAATGCTTTAATTTGGCAACTTACTATTTAATAACTTCATCATAAGGAGAAATTTGAAGAGAATGGGAAGCCTCTTAGTAAGAAATGGTCACCATTGCATTGAGTTCCCCCATCTAGTGAGGAAACTTATGCTGGATTTGGCCACGGGTGAGCCACTTGCCTTGGTGTAGGAGTTTCCCTACCTTGACAACCTAATAAAGATGGATCCATTTTTGGTGAGTGCCCTTGACCTGTGTGTCCACTATATGATAAGTGGATTCTTGTTCCATGCAATCAGGGTTGAGCTCTATTGGTGTCAGTTGTTCTACGATCTCAGAGGTGTCCAATAATGGGGAAAAATATGGCCGAAGGAGGTACACATTGAATACTGGATGCAGACCAAGGAAGGGTGGAGTGTTGAGCTCAAAATCATTGCTACCCATAGCCTTGGTGATGGTGTAAATCCCATAACGAAGTGGGTGAAGCTTCCGATGGGACCCGATGAGACACTCCTTCTGCAAATGTAACTAGACTTTGTCACCAACCTAAAACTGGTGTGGTACCCTGTGTTGATCATGACGCTGCTTGAACTTAGCATTGGATTTATGCAAAATATCCTGGACATGTTGGCAGATGTGCTGAATCCACTCAATGAATTTGGTGGCTTTGTCGATCACAGAATGATCAGGGGAAGAGTCTGTCTATGCGGTGGCAAGAGGAAGTGCAACATCAATGGGTCCCAAGGGTTGGATTTCCAGACCCACCTAAAACAGGCTATGTCCGGTGGAACTTTAGAGAGCCTTGTTGTAACTATGTTGGAAATATTGGAGATTCTTGTCCCATGTATGTGGATGCTTAGAATGGTACATGTGCATGATGTGGACAATCATTCGATTGATGAACTCTATTTGGCCATCGGTTTGGGGGTGGAAAAAAATGAATTTTGTGAGCTTGGTGTCCAACAGAGACTAGAGCCTCAACCAAAAGGTGATGAGGATCCTGTCATCTCGGTTGGAGATAATGGTCTGTGGTATCCCAAAGTAGACCTACACTCATTCGAAGAAGAGCTTAGAAGTATCTCCCACTGTGACATTCTTCTTACAGGCTGTGAGGATGGCCATCTTTTAAAATCGATCAACGACCACAAACACACAGTCATTTCCTTTCTTGGTGGATGGCAAGCCAGACATGTAATCCATTGAGATGGATTCCCAAGGCTTCTCGGGAATAGGAAGAGGGGTGTATAAGCCCTGCTTCTTGATGGTGGGCTTGGCAATGGAACAAACAATGCAAGATATGATATACTTGCTGACATCCTGTCAAAGTTTTGGCCAATAATTTTTTTTTTGAAGAACGACCACAGTTTTCTCCACGCCAAAATGTCCTGCCACCCGACTGTAGTGGGCTTCCCAAATCATCTTTCCACGCTCGCTTGTAGGAACACAAAGTTGGTCCAGGTGGCATAAGAGTCCATCCTGAATGTGAAAATTAGTGACAACTGCTCCTATACCCAAAATACGATAGGTGGTGGAAAAGTCTGGATCTTGCTGATAAAGTTGGGGCCACTCAGATGCTTCATGTCCACAAGAAATGAGCATAGTGGTGAGTGCAGCCACAGGAGGCCGACTGAGGCAGTCAACGACACTATTGGAGATACATGTCTTATACTTTATGTGTATATGGAACTGTTTCAGGTAGGTGGACCACTTCTGATGGCGGTCGTTTTTCAATTTCCCTTGTGTCTGTATGAAATGCATAGGCTTGTGATCAATATGTATGATCGTCTCTTTCCCCAGAATGTAATTTTTCCATTGACGACAAGCTTGTACAATGTAATACATTTCCTTGTCATAGGTGGGGTATTTCCGGACAATATCAGAGAGTGTCTCACTATGGTATTCCACCGGATGCCCGCGTTGAGTGGGAAATGCACCCATGGCATAGTCAGATGCATCAGTCTCAATCTCAAATGGTTGCTATAGATCGGGAAAGGAGAGTACTAGATATGAGCACAAGTGATGATTCAGATCATCTAATGCTCGTTGCAGCTGCTCCCCCCACACAAACTTGACACTACCACCACCCTTGGTCACTTGGCTGAGGGCCCATGCAATATGGGAGAATCTCAACACGATCCGTCGGTAGAAGTTGGCTAGTCCCAAAAAGCTCCAAAGCTCGGTCAGCGTGGTTGGGATTGGCCAGTCATGAATGACTTGGAACTTAGCTGGATCAACATGTACCCCATGCTCATCAATAATGTATCCCTAGTATTGGACACTGTTCATGCCAAAATAACATTTTTCCAGGTTGGCATAAATCTTGTGCTACCGCAGAGTGCTCAAAACTTGCCGAATATGCCGCATGTGCTCCTCCCACATTCTGCTGAATATGAGGATGTCATCCTAATATAATACCACAAAGGAGTTGGTGAAGATACATCATCCATCAACCTCATGAAAGTGGTTGGTGCATTTGTTAAGCCAAAGGGCATGACTAGCTATTTGTAGAGACCTTATTTAGACTTGAAGGTTGTCTTCCATACATCAGTTGGTTAGATGGGAACCTGGTGGTAGCTAGAATTCAGGTCAATCTTGTTGAAGAATTTCCCCTCGTTGAGCTGGTCAAGAAGGTCATCAATCCTGGGAATGGGGTAGCGGTTCCTGAATGTGATTTTGGTTACGGCTCTATAATTAATGCAGAGTTTTCAAGTCCCGTCCTTCTTCTGGACCAGTACAACCGGGCTTCCGCAAGGGGAGGAGTTGGGTTTGATGTGCCCCTTTTGAAGAAGATCTCAGATATGGTGCCTGATTTCGTCATTCTCCATCAACGAGTGCCGATAGACTGGTCCATTAGGTAGAGGTGTGTCGAGGGTCAGATCAATTGGATGCTTGACTTGACAGTGTGTCGGTGTCCCCGTAGGTGATGAGAAGATGTCTTTGTATTCTTCCACGATCCCATCCACTTGATTTTGCTGCAAAGAGAGGCGCTGTGTAGAGGCCACAGATGTGGAGGCAACCTTCTTCTTACTGTGAGCACATATCACAAAGAAGATGAACTTCCCAGTTTGTGAAATGACCTTACTATATTTCTTAACATAGATTAAAGAAATATAATTAGGCGACACTACCTCTGGGATCCTAAACAATTATATACCCAAAGTAATAATAACACTGCAAAGTCCAAACTCATACACATCATGATGCTTCCACAAATATGGTTGTCCTAAAATAAAATCACATAATTCAAGGGGAGAAATATCACACAATATCTCATCTTTGAAAGGCTTGATGTCATAGGGAAGATGACACTGTTGGTTGACACATAGATCTCTTCCTTGGCGAATCCAACCGATGGTGTAGGGATGTGGGTGTATTTTCATTGGCAGGTCCAGCTGCTTGATGACCTCTTCTGAAATTAGGTTCTTCTGACTACCACTATCGACAATGAAATGAAGCAGAACCCCCTTGACCCACATCTACGAGTGAAAGAGGTGTTCACCTTCCTTTGGTTCTTCTGGTTCGCTTGGCCAGAATTTGGTGGTAGCAACAGTGGCACTGGGTTCAACATCGATAATCCTTTTCCCTCCTTCAGGATTTGACTCGGAATCAGAACCGTCCTCTGACTCAGAAGCCTTCAGCTCGGGCATGAGGGACTGCTTGGAGCGACATTCTTTGGTGTTGTGCCAAGGAATTTTATGGTACTCACACCATTTTACCGTGTCCTTCTTCATCTTTTCATTGCCCTTCTTGTGTTGCGGCTTGGAATGGTTGTCCCGAGGGTGGCCATCTTGACTTGGTCCCTTGCTGTGTGGGTTGGGGATTCCTTTTCCCTACTTCAGCTGTGAGGGTTTTGCAGATCCAAATTCTCGCCTTTTCTACTTAAATTTATGTTCGATCTTGAAAACGTATCTATAAGCCGTTCCGAATGAGGCAATGTCCAGGAACTCCATTTCTATTTGAATGTATGTATGCAAACAATCATGGTATTTGAGAACAAGATGACACTTAGATTCTTTGATACCTAATTTGGTGCATAGGGTATGGAAAATATTGGTGAAATCTGGTACTGTCTGGTCCCTTTCTTGACGTAGGGTGGTCCATCTGGTGTACTAGTCGTCGTAGCTTCCAACAGGGTAGTATTTTTCTTTAATGGCATCCCAAAAGGAATCCCATGTAGGGGCCACCACAAACATTGTATATTCCTCCATGACCCTTTGCTCAGAGTAAGTATCCCAATAATATTTACATGGGGAACGACCTTGAGGAGTGAAAAAGTGATCTTTTCCCTATCGGAAAATTTGTGGACCGAAAAATATCCTTCGAGCAGATTCAACCATTTATCTACAACATCCGCATCTATAAGTCCTTCAAATAATGGAATATCAAAATTTACTTGTACCTTGAAGGGGGTTGCATGGCCGCTTGATGAAGATGCTTCTCCTGTGGGCAGCCGTCGAAGGATTTGCACGAAGTTGTCCATCATTTCTTTCCTTTATCGCATGAGGGCTTCCTCGAGCAACATTTTAATAGGATCTATTGATCCATCATCTTTATTTTCGTCCCCCATGGTTTGTTGTCGGGCTCGATGTGACAGATATTGTAATGGCTCGATTGGTTCGAGTCCCAACTTATTGTACCCAGATCTTGTCGGGGACATGCACGAAGAAAAATAAATGAAGAGAAGACCGCTCTGATACCACTGATTTGGATTTAGGAGTGGAACAAACTGATTAACATACTGAATACAATAAACATAGAGATATTAAGAATAACACAAATATCCAGTGAACAATATCTTCTATAAAATAATGAAATAGGATGAAACTGTAAAACTGCAGAACTGAAACACTTGGTCGAATGGTGGTAGCTATCTCTGAGAAGAGATGTGGTTACTACGCGCATCCATATGAGCATAATAGATTACAATGAGGATCCATAGGCCTTTTTGATATTACTCATGAATGCCCAAACCCTAGACATCCAAAAACCTAACCCTAGAAGGTGAAACACCAAAAGTCACGTGGTCCCTATGGGTAAGTTGGTGTAATTTGGTACCTCAACTTCCAAGGGTTGTAACTTGTACACACGACCTTCGTTTTAGGCATGTGATAGCCTGTTGGAAAGGTATTTTAGAGAAATACACATTCCACTATCAAACTCCAACTTTGTCTATAGTTTGACTGTGGCGAGCCAAAAAAAAATGTTTAGGGCCCCAAAACAGCCCTGGAAGTACAACAAGATGTGCTGACATGAAAACATACAAAATAAGATAGTTGGATTAGGAGAGAGGCCACCCGCATCCACCTGGAGGATTTGTGGGGCTTTAAATGGCCTAATAAGTGTAGAACCCACAATTACAAAGCAGTTTAGAAGAATGTGTTGAACAAAAAAACAGACACGAGGAGGCAGTTGGAATAGGTGGGTGGCCACCAATATCCACCTAGATCAATCCTCCCCCCTTAGTAATAAATGGTCACCATTGCGTTGAGTTACCCCATCAGGTGAGGAAACTTCTGCTGGATTTGGCCCCGGGTCAGCCACTTGCCTTCGTGTAGGAGCTTCCTTGCCTTGACAACTCGATAAAGCTGGATTTGCTGCGGGCGAGTGCGCTTGACTTGTGTGTCCAGTATATGATCAGTGGATGCTTGTTTTTCAGGTAGTCAGGGTTGAGCTCTGTTGGTGTCATTTTTTCTACGATATTAGAGGTGTTCAATAATGGCATAAAATATGGCCGAAGGAGGTCCACATTGAATACTGGATCTAGACCAAGGAAGGGTGGAGTGTTGAGCTCAAAAGAATTGCTACCCACAACCTTGGTGATAGTGTAAAGCCCATAACAAAGTGGGTGAAGCTTCTGATGGGGCTCGATGAGACACTCCTTCTGCAAATGTAACCAGACTTTGTCACCAACCTGAAACTGGTGTGGTACCCTGTGTTTATCATGACGCTCCTTGAACTTAGCATTGGATTTCTGCAAAATCTCCTGGACATGTTGGCGGAAGTAATAAATCTTCTCAATGAATCTGGTGGCTTTGTCGATCCCAGACTGATCAAGGGAAGAGTCTGTCTATGCGGTGGCAAGAGGAAGTGCAACATCAATGGGTCATAAGGGTTGGAATCCTAGACCCACTTAAAATAGGCTATGTCCGGTGGAACTATGAAGATGCTTGTTGTAACTGTGTTGGACATATGGGAGATTCTCATCCCATGTATGTGGATGCTTAGAATTGTACATGCGCAAGATGTGCACAATCATTCGATTGACGAACTCTGTTTGGACATCGGTTTGGGGGTGGAAAGAAATGGATTTTGTGAGCTTGGTGTCCAACAGAGACTAGAGACTCGACCAAACGGTGATGAGGAACTTGTTTTCTTGGTCGGAGATGATGGTCTGTGGTATCCCAAAGTGGACCCACACTCGTTCGAAGAAGATCTTAGCAGTATCTGCCGGTGTGACATTCTTCTTACAGGCTGTGAGGATGGCCATCTTCGAAAACCGATCAACGACAAAAAACACACAATTATTTCCTTTCTTGGTGGATGACAAGCCAGACATGTAATCCATTGAGATGGAGTCCCAAGGCTTCTCAGGAATAGGAAGAGGGGTGTATAAGCCTTGCTTCTTAATGGAGGGCTTGGCAATGGCACAGACAATGCAAGATCTGATATACTTGCTGACGTCCTATCGAAGTTTTGGCCAATAAAAATGTTTTTGAAGAACGACCACAGTTTTCTCCATGCCAAAATGTCCTGCCACCTGACTGCAGTGGGCTTCCCAAATCATCTTTGCACGCTCGCTTGTAGGAACACAAAGATGGCCCAGGTGGCATAAGAGTCCGTCCTGAATGTGAAAATCAGTGACAACTGCGCCTGTACCCAAGAGATGATAGATGGTGGAAAAGTCTGGATCTTGCTGATAAAGTTAGGGCCACTTATATGCTTCATGTCCACAGGAATTGAGCACAGTGGTGAGGGAAGCCACATGAGGCCGACTGAGGCAGTCAACAACACGATTGGAGATACATGTCTTATACTTTATGTTTAGATGGAACTGTTGCAGGTAGGTGGACCACTTCTGATGGCGTTCGTTTTGCAATTTCCCTTGTGTCTGCATGAACTGCAGAGGCTTGTGATTAGTGTGTATGATCGTCTCTTTCCCCAGAATGTAATGTTTCCATTGATGACAGGCTTGTACAATGTAATACATTTCCTGGTCGTAGGTGGGGTATTTCCGGAAAATATCAGAGAGTCACTCACTATGGTATGCCACCTGATGCCCGTGTTGAGTTAGAAATGCGCCCATAGCATAGTTAGATGCATCAATCTCAATCTCAAATGGTTGTTGCAGATCGAGAAAGGGAGTACTGGAGCTGAGCACAAGTGATTCTTCAGATCATCGAATGCTCATTTCTACTCCTTCCCCCACACAAACTTGGCACTACCACCTCCCTTGGTCACCTGGCTGAGGGCCCATGCAATATGGGAGAATCTCAACACGAATCGTTTGTAGAATTTTTCTAGTCCCAAAAATCTCCGAAGCTCGGTCAACGTGGTTGGGGCTGGCCAATCACGAATGAATTGGATATTAGCTGGATCAACATGTACCCCATGCTCATCAACAATGTATCCCTAGTATTGGACACTGTTCATGCCAAAATAACATTTTTACAAGTTGGCATAAAGCTTGTGCTGTCGCAGAGTGGTCAAAACTTGTTGAATATGCCGCATGTGCTCCTCCCACGTTCTACTGAATATGAGGATGTCATCCAAATATACTACCACAAAGGATTTGGTGAAGGGTCTCAATACATCATCCATCAACCTCATGAAAGTGGTTGGTGCATTTGTTAAGCCAAAGGGCATGACTAGCCATTTGTAAAGACCTTCTTTAGACTTGAAGGCCATCTTCCATACATCAGTTGGTTCGATGGGATCCTGGTGGTAGCTAGAATTCAGGTCAATCTTTTGCACCAGTAAAATCGGGCTTCTGCAAGGGGAGGAGTTGGGTCTGATGTGCCCCTTTTGAAGAATATCTCGGATATGATGCCTGATTTCATCATTCTCCATCAACGAGCACTGATAGACTGGTCCATTAGGTAGAGGTGTGTCGGGGGTCAGATCAATTGGATGCTCTACTTGACAGTGTGTCGGTACCACCATAGGTGATGAGAAGATGTCTCTGTATTCTTCCACGATCCCATCCACTTGATTTTGAAGCAAAGAGAGGCACTGTGTAGAGGCCATGGATGTGGAGGCGACCTTCTTCTTACTGTGAGAACAGATCACAAAGAAGATGAACTTCCTGCTATGTGAAATGACCTTACTATATTTCTTAACATAGATTAAAGAAATAGCAGTAGGCGACACTACCTCTAGGATCCTATACAATTGTCTACCCACAATAATAATAACATTGCAAGGTCCAAACTCATACACATCATGATGCTTCCACAAATATGGTTGTCCTAAAATAACATCACATAATTCAAGGGGAGAAATATTACACAGTATCTCATCTTTGAAAGGTTTGATGTCGTAGGGAATATGACATTGTTGGTTGACACATAAATATATTCCTTGGCGAAGCCAACCGATGGTGTAGGGATGCGGGTGCAGTTTTGTTGGCAGGTCCAGCTGCTTGACGACCTCTTCTAAAATTAGGTTCTTCTGACTACCGCTATCGACAATGAAATGATGCAGAGCCCCCTTGACCCACATCTGTGAGTGAAAGAGGTGTGCCCCTTCCTCTAGTTCTTCTGGTTCACTTGGGCGAAATTTGGTGGTAGCAACAGTGGCACTGGGTTCAACATCGATAATCCACTTCCCTCCTTCATAATTTTACTCAGAATCAGAACTGGCCTCTAACTTAGAAGCCTTCAACTCGGGCACGAGGGACTGCTTGGAGTGGCATTCTTTGGTGTTGTTCCAAGGAATTTTATTCTACTCACACCATTTTCCCGTGTCCTTCTTCATCTTCTCATTGCCCTTCTTGTGTTGCAGCTTGGAATGGTTGTCTCGAGGGTGGCCATCTTGACTTGGTCTCTTGCTGTGTGGGTTGGGGATGCCTTTTCCCTACTTCAGTTGTGAGGGGTTTGCAGATCCAAACTCTTGCCTTTTCTACTTAAATTTATGTTCGATCTTGACAACGTATCTATAAGCCGTGCCCAATGAGGCAATGTCTAGGAATTCCGTTTCTGTTTGAATGTATCTATGCAAACAACTGTAGTATTTGAGCACCAGATGACACTTAGAGTCTTTGATACCTAATTTGGTGCATAGGGTATGGAAAATATTGGTGAAATTTGGTACTGTTTGGTCCCTTTCTTGACGTAGGGTGGCCCATCTAGTGTACTGGTCCTCGTAGCTTCCAAAAGCGTAGTATTGTTATTTAATGGCGTCCCAGAAGGAATCCCATGTAGGGGCCACCACAAACATTGTAGATTCCTCCACGAACCTTTGCTCAGAGTAAGTATCCCACCAGTATTTAACATGGGGAACGACCTTGAGGAGTGAAAAAGTGATATTTTCCCTATTGGAAAATTTGTGGACTGAAAAATATCCTTCGAGAA
Organism: Picea sitchensis; assembly: GCA_010110895.2. Taxonomy (NCBI): domain Eukaryota; kingdom Viridiplantae; phylum Streptophyta; class Pinopsida; order Pinales; family Pinaceae; genus Picea; species Picea sitchensis. Next base: position 39,787 of record SNQJ01S0025013.1, read on the forward strand.
GATTCAACCATTTATATACAACATCCGCATCTATTAGTCCTTCAAATAATGTAATATCAAAATTTACTTGTACCTTGAAGAGGCTTGCATGGTCGCTTGATGAAGATGCTTCTCTTGTGGGCAACCGTCGAAGGATGTGCACGAAGTTGTCCATCATTTCATTCCTTTGTCACGCAAGGTCTTCCTCGAGCAACATTTTAATAGGATATACTGATCCATCATCTTTCTTGTCCCAACTTCTTGTACCCATATCTTATCGGGGACATGCACGAAGAAAAATAAATGAAGAGAAGACTGCTTTGATACCACTGATCTGGATTTAGGAGTGGAACGAACTGATTAACACACTGAATACAATAAACAAAGATATATGAAGAATAACACAAATATCCAGTGAACAATATCTTCTATTAAATAATGAAATAGGTTGAAACTGTAAAACTGCAGAACTGAAACACTTGCTCGAATGGTGGTAGCTATCTCTGAGAATAGATGTGGCTGCTACGTGCATCCAAATGAGCAGAATGGATTAAAATGAGGATCCATAGATCTTTTTGATATTACTCATGAATGCTAAAACCATAGACATCCAAAAACCTAACCCTAGAAGGTGAAACCCCAAAAGTAATGTGGGCCCTATGGGTAAGTTGTGTAATTTGGTACCTCAACTTCCAAGCGTCCTAACTTTTGCATACGACCTCCGTTTTAGGCACATGATAGCTCGTTGGAAATTTATTTCAGAGAGATACACATTCCACCATCAAAATCTAACTCTATTTATAGTTTTACTTTGGCGAGCCAAAAAAACAATGTTTAGGGCCCAAAAATAGCCCTGGAAGTACAACAAGATGTGCTGACATGAAAATATACAAAATAATCCAACTGGATTAGGCGAGAGGCCACCCTTATCCACCTAGAGGATGTGTGGGGATTCAAATATCCCCCAAAATGTAGAACCCACAATTACAAGCAGTACAGAAGAACATGCTGAAAAAAAATGGACACGAGGAGCTAGTTGGAATAGGTGGGTGGCCACCAATATCCACCTGGATCACTTAAGTGGGATAATATTGGTTTCTCGACCATTGCCTATCATTTTCATTGATATGAAATTTGAAAATACCAATACAAATGTAATTTAAGTACATACTTAGCTTTCTATAGACATAGGATCCCCAATTCTAAAACTAGCGAGGGAACTCTAAGAACCATTCTCTTCCTAGCTAAGTTTGTAAGACCCCTTATGTTCCATGATTTAACTTTCATGGATAATTATAAAAAAATACACCTATCTCAGAATATCCTTACCACTTAATATATAATAATAATTCAGAGTCACAAAATTCTTCTTTTCCAATGCATACATCACCCACCCACCAAGGGTATTCTTTTGATGTCTTCTTTGGTTATGTTCAATTTTGACAATAGTTTTCCTGTCCAACGTTATAGAAGGAGATAGATACATATGGATACCCTCCATGGAATGGAGGATCTTTAAAAGAAACAATGGGTTCCCTTCTAAGGGTTGTTCCATCCAACTTAAGAGGTATAAGCCTAGATTTGGTGCCACTTTTTATCGAAGCCTTGGGAACCGCACTACCTTAATATCTTTCTTAACCACTTGAATCCACTCTACAATTTCAATAGAGGTATTATCCTTTTGGGTTTGAGGGGATGGGGCTGAAAAAAGGAGGTATCTAATGAATATACCTTAGACAACAAATGACAATCCCTAATCATGTGGTCTAGGCTCAAGCATCAAAAGCAGGTATTCATAAGGTTGATATATCTAACATGTTGATGAAGGACCTTAGAGTTGAGTTTAATGTAAATTTGTTCCTAAAATTATTGAGATAGGTTATTCCTAATGTAAACACACTTTTAAGAAAAAGGGTTAAAATAACACATGTCTTGTGAAAAATGAACTTCCTAAGAGGACATGAGATGCATTAAAAAAATCCAAGCATTGCATTAGGAGGTTCAAGAATTCAACCTAGACAGGACATTAATGCAACTAAGTAAATTCATTAGCCGAAAGTTATGATACCATTTCGACAATGACACCAAGGTATTACAACACATCTAGGGAACACACATGACCAACTATTTGACATGCATTTACTTCTTAAATTAAAACGAGAACAAATCCCTTTGTTAAGGTTTGAGTGGTCATTCATATCTAGCTGCAGGGATATCAATTTTTGTTAACCTAGGCCCAATAATAGTTTCTACGGTGATCCAAATTTATGAGGGAACAAAATGAAACAAAAAAATAGAACATAAACACAGATATATAGTAATACTCAATTTCTGTTAATGAATGAAATATACAAGAATTGTAAAAACACAGAGTGAAATGATCTTGCTAGAATGGTGGAAAATTATCTTTGAGAAGAGATGTGATGGCTACACACATTCGTAAGAAGTGATTAAAATAACGCCAAGGGGAATTTTACCATAAAACATCAATGATAAAACCCCAAACATCCAAAAAACCTAACCTTAGAAGATGAAACGCCAAATGGTTTGTGGACCTCGATGTGGTTAGTTGATACGTCAACTTCCCAGGGGCATAAATTTTGCATATGATATTTGTTTGGGGTGATAGGCAGCCCGTCAGAAAGGTCTAGCTGAGAATTACACATTATAAATGACCTAGTATATGACTTCAACTATCTAGTAGGAATTTATGTGCCAAAACATGTTGTTTAGGGCCTCAAAATGACCTCAAAAGTTTAGGACACAAAACAAACCGTAGAAAACTACCGAGATGGAAATTTTGTTTTGAGCAAGTGGAATAGGTGGGTGGAAATCGATGTCCACCTGGATCTTTCTTCCCCCCTTAGGAATCAATGGTATCCTTTTCTTTGAGTGCCCCCATCAAATGGGGAAACTTTTGCTGAACTTGATGCTTGGTGAGCCACTTGTCTTGCTGTAGTAGCTGTCCTTCTTTGATAACCCAATAGAGTTGGATATTTTTTTGGCGAATGACCTTAACCTATGTGTCCATGATCTGATCAATGGTTTCATGTTACATGTAATCAAGGTTGAGATCTGTAGGTTTAATTTTCTGTACTACCTCTGATGTGTCCAATAATGGTGGAAAATATGTGTAAAGGAGGTCCACATTGAATACTAGGTGCAAGCCAAGGAAGGGGGGAATAATTAATTCAAAACCATTGTCGCCCACAACCTTGGTGATGGTGTAAGGTCCATAGTGAAGTGGACACAACTTTCGATGGAGTCCTGTAAGACACTCTTTCTGCAAATGCAACCAAACCTTGTCTCCCACTTGAAACTTGTGTGGAACCTGATGTTGATCATGGCATTGCTTGTACTTAGCATTGGATTTATGTAAAATATCATGGCGATGTTGGAAGATGTGATGAATCCATTCAATGAAATTGGTGGATTTTACAACCTTATATTGAGCATGGGAATATTTTTCTCATGTGGATGCAAGGGGTAATGCTACATTAATGGGGCCCAATGGTTGAAATCCCATGCTCACTTGAAAAGGGATATGCCCGGTCGAGATATGGAGGGATTTTTTCTAGCAATGTTGAAAATAAGGAAGAATCTCATCCCATGTGTGTGGATGCTTGGAGTCATACATGTGAAAGATATGCATGATCATCCTATTTATGATCTCTATCCGTCCATCAATTTTGGGGTTGAAGGTAGTGAATTTGGTGATCTTGGTGTCCAGTAGTGACCAGAGGCTTGAACAAAATGTACTCAAGAACCCGTGGTCCCGATATTATATGATGGTATGTGGTAGTCCAAAGTGGACCCATGCATGCTCGAAGAAGAGATTGGTAGTGGCCTTGGTTAAGATACTCTTCTTACAGGCTGTCATAATGGCCATCTTAGAGAATCGATCAACAATCACAAATACATAGTCATTTCCCTGCTTAGTTGAGGGGAGACCTAACTTGTAGTCCATTGAGATGGATTCCCATGGCCTGTTGGGAGTAGGAACATGGGTATATAGTCCTTGTTTTTTAATGGATGACATGGCGATGGAGTAGGTAGTGCAGGATATGATATAATTACTGACATCCTATTGAAGTTTCGACCAATAAAAATACTTCTGTAGTACTGCCACTGTCTTCTCCATGCCAAAATGTCCTACCACCTGACTATAGTGGGATTCCCAAATCAACTTCGCATGCTCACTTAAAGGAACACAAAGATAAACCAGATGGAATAACAATCCATCTTGAAGATCAAAGTCAACAATGACCATTCTTGTTCTGAACATTTGGTAGGTCATAGCAAAGTTAGGATCGTTGTCATAGATTTGGGACCACTCATAGGTCTCATGCCCACAAGAGTCGAGCATTATGTTTAGTGCTGCAACTAGAGGTTGACTGAGGTAGTCAATGACATGATCGATGCTACCTTTCTTATATTTTATGTTGAGATGAAATTGTTGCAAGTATGTGGACCACTTTTGATGGTGGTCATTCTGTAATTTTCCTTGTGTCTACATGAACTGCAGAGGCTTGTGATCTGTATGGATGACTATCTCCTTCCCTAAAATGTAATGCTTCCATTGGCAACATGCTTGCATAATGTAATGCATCTCTTTTTTATAGGTGGGGTACTTACGAACAACATCTGAGACTGTATAAATATGATAGGCCACCATATGACCATGCTGAGTGAGAATGAAACCAACAATATAGTTTGGAGTATCTATCTCAATCTCAAAAGGTTGTTGCAAATAGGGTAAGGTGAGCACCAAGGTTGAGAATAAATGATGTTTCTGATCATCAAATGATTGTTTTTGTGACCTGGACCACACAAATTTGGTTTTGCAACCATGCTTGTTCACTTGGTTGAGGCGCCATGCAGTATGAGAGAAACCCAACATGAATATGTGATAGAAGTTGGCAAGGAATAAGAATATCTGAAGCTTGGTTAGTGTTGTTGGGGCTAGCCAGTCACAAATGACTTGGATCTTTGCTAGATACACATGCACACCATGATCATCTACAATTTATTTGAGGTATTGGAACCTATTCATGCCAGAGGAGAATTTATCTAAGTTAGAATATAGTTTGTGTTGTCGCAGAGTGTGGAGGACTTGTTGAATGTGCTGCAAGTGTTTTTCCCAAATCTTGCTGAATATGAGGATGTTATCCATATATACAACCACAAAGGACTTGGTGAAAATCCGCAAGGTGTCACCCATCAACTTCATGAAAGTTTTTGGGGCATTCGTCAAGCTAAAGGGCATGACCAACCACTCGAAAATAACTTCTTTAGACTTGAAAGCAGTCTTTCATACATTAGTTGGTTCTATTGGGACCCGGTGGTAGCTAAAATTTATATCAATATTACTAAAGTACTTGTATCCCTTGAATTGGTCGAGAAGGTCATCAATTCAGTGAATTGGGTATCAGTTCCTCGCTATGATTTTGTTTAGAGATCTATAATCAATACAAATTCATCAATTCCCATATTTATTCCGAACGAGCATGATTAAGCTTCCATAGGGTGAGAAGCTTGGTTGAGTGTACCCTTTTTGGAGAAAATCTTGAATTTGGAACTTGAATTCCTCATTTTCCAGAAGAGAGCATGGATATACTGGACCATTAGGTAAAGGTGTGCCATGGATCCAATCAATTAAATTCTTGACCTGACATTGCAAAGCCAGCATGATAGGTGAGGTGAAGATGTATCGATATTATTCCATGACTTTGTCCATGTTGGGAAGGCAGGTTGGATAGAGAACAATGATAAGAAGTGTCATGTAGAGAAAAGGTGTAGGATCAAGAAGATCAAGAAGGAAGAGAGAAGAAAGAGAAGAATATGGGAGACATTAAGGAACAAGGTCTCGTAAAATCTAAGAAAACCAGTTGAGCATGAGTTGTATCCAACTCAAAATGAGTTTTCACTAGCCAAGCATGAGTGGGAAGCAACTCATTATGAGATGGAAAGAAAACTGAGGTAAAAAGAGAGAGAAATATTAGAATTGAGAGAGATTCAGAGAGCAGTAGCAGACAAGTTCAAGGAAGAACAAAAAACTAGAAGTGGAATTCAAGAGTAATTTTTGTGATAATAGGATATTCTGTATAAAGAATCCATGAATGTAAACAATGGAAGTTGTATTGAACATATATTTTAGTGTAGAGCGCACCAGAATACCTTAACTATAATAAAGAAGCCAATCTTTGTGGACATATCCTAGGAGGGGGTGAATCACAGTAATTCTGTGTCGAATCATGTTGTGGAATGGTCATTCATGTTTTTCCTATGTTAATTCATGTCTTTTTGATGTTAATGTCTTCTTTTAATATGAGTAATTCTTATATTTACTGATAATATCGATAGATTCATGCATACTAATGTCAATTCTATGTTTAATTGCTAATTGATAAGAATGTGAACTGATATGCATAAAGAAGTAAGTAACGATGTCATATTAATTAGGATCTAGTGCATGAGAAGATCTATTAGATATGACCGAGCATGTATCCATTTGTTCCATCACCACTGCAAAATATTGGTTCCTACAGTCCCCATAAAGATATCTTGGGTGAGACTTTTCCTGCTCACAGGTGATGCCGAAAGGGCCGATATCTATAGGGTTTTGTTGGACAACATTTTCTGAACCCAAGGTCTTGAACCTTACCACATGCGTTCCCCAACAAATGGTTCCATTTCCAGGACTTGAACCCCAGTCTCTAGGGTGAGAGACAAGTATCCTAACCAACTAGACTATAATGGAACAATGAGAAGAAGCAACACACAGAGAAAAGGCACAGGATCAAGAAGATCAAGAAGGAACATAGAAGAAAGAGAAGAAGATGGGGGACATGAAGGAACAAGGTGCTATAAAATCTGGGAAAAGCAGTCGAGCATGAGTTGTATCCAACTCAAAAATAGTTGTCACCAACCAAGCATGGGTGGGAACCAACTCATTATGATCTGACAAGAAAACTGAGGTAAAAAGGAAAAGAAAGTTTAGAATTGAGAGAGATTCAAAGAGTAGTAGTAGAGAAGTTTGAGGAAGAATAAAATAGTAGAAGTGGAAGTCGAGAGTAATTATTGTGATTGTATGATATTTTGTGTAAAGAATCCATGAATGTAAACAATGGAAGCTGTATTGAACATCTATTGTAGCGCAGATCGCACCAAAATACCTTAACTATAATAAATAAACCAATCTTTAGGGATGTATCCTAGGAGGGGGTGAACCACGATAAATCTGTGTCAAATCATGTTGTGGAATGGTTATTCATGTTTATCCTCTGTTAATTCATGTATGTTTTATGTTAATATATGCTTTTAATACGAAAAATGCTTATCTTTACTGCTAATATTGATAGATTCATGCGTAGTAACGTTAATTCTATGTTGAACTGTTAATTGATAAGAATATGAACTGTTACACATAAAGAAGTAAGTAATGATATTATATTAATTAGGATCTAGTGCGTGAGAATATATGTTAGATGTGTCAGAGTGTGTCTCCAGTCATTCCTTCACTCCCGTAGAATCTTTGTTCTTGCAGTCCACATAAAGACACCTCGGGTGAGACTTTGCCTGTTCATAGGTGATGCCGAAAGGGCCGGTATCTGTAGAGTTTTGTTAGACAACTTACTCTAAGCCCAAGGTCTTGAACCTTACCACATGCACACACCAACAAATGGTTTTGTTGCTGGGATATGGAATCTAAAAGTAAGGGAATGTTTTGGAGACCGAAGAGAAAATAAATAACAGAATGGCTAGAGAAAAAAGAACAATAATTAGCATGGACGAAGAATAAGAACCCTCACTTAAATAATAAGCAGTGGCTGCAAAGGTATGTATTTACAGAGTTGCATGAGGTATTTTGCAGTGAATTTCCTAATATTTTAGAAAAATGGCTGGAAATATTTGTGGAAAAGACTGGTAGACATAGACCAACTGCGCCAAAGAATGGGACTCCTGAAATATTGAGACGAGTGGAAGAAGTGGATAATAGGATGTATCATGCAATCGATTTTTGGATGGAAAATATCTTGGGAGGGAACGTAATAGAATTCGTTATAGACTGTACTCAGGCTTACAGTGTTTTAGAAAGAGACTTCTTTAAAGGTCCATGAGGAATATTCATAAGGTCATTAACTACCTCGATAAAAATTATGCTATGCGATAAAGAAGTGATGACAATGAATCCATATAGCTAAAGAAAAAGGGTTTGTTGACCACGATATGATTAGAGGGTAGTAAAATGGACATAGGAAAGGGAGACTGGGAATATAAGAGAGGGAAGAAGGGATATCAAAAGGAGAAGACAAATTCATAGTCTTGTGCAGTGGGAGTAGGTGCAAGAAGTTGAGAACTACGAATGGGGAGAGAGAGAAGCCCAATGAGTGCCCAAAACTTTGCGCAGAAAACCATATCATAAAAGTACAACAAATAGAGGGATAAGAGGAGGATATCCCGTTCAGTCCAGTCATAGAGGAACCATTAAGTCTTGTCTAAGTCAAGTCCTAGTTCGAAAAAACAACCTCATGGACGTCTCTTGAATTTGAGAAAACATTCGAAGATCTTTCTAGAGTGCTTTTAGTCATTAAAGGAAGTCAGAGTAGAAATAACTAGAGTAGTGGTAGCGGTATAGGTAGACAGACTCAACTAGTGTCACCAGGAAGGCGTTCTACACCCAACAACATGACTGGGGTAGATAATACACTGAGGTTACCAGAGTTTAAAGGAATTGGATCTGAGGATCCAGAACAACACTTGTTCATATGTGAAACCATCTAGGATGCAAAGAATGTCGATGATGATGGTGCAAAGATTGCTCAGTTGGAGACAACATATAGAGGCCGCACACTCATATGGTACATGAAGTTGCAGAGTACCACAACACTAGACCAAATGAGAACTCTGGCAGAAATTACACAGGCTTTGTTAAACAAATTCAAGAAACCGAAATTAGAATCCCAGTACATTATTGAGCTCAAGGAGATCAAGCAAGTACAGACTAAGTCAATATGGGAGTTCGATCAGAGGTTCAAAGATCTTATGGGGAGGCTAACATTTCATATACCCGATCAAAAAAATAAAGAGTGGTTCATAGAGGTTTGTTACCTCACATCCATAGTCCACTTATATAACAAAAGTGTTATAGCCCTAAAATGCCCTACCTATGCATGCATGGCATTGGCCTTTCTACTTGCACAATTTGCCTAATTACTGCGGAGGAACTCTCTTTAAAAACCCATTTTTTGGAGCATGTATGCGTCCTGATGTACTACTTCCCACATACATACACTAGCTTCATACTAGAAAGCCCATGTACATATGCTAGTTGCATACTAAACAACCCGCATTTACCTCCAAAATTTGCAAAAAATAAAAAGTTGCAAGGAATTCGATGGAGTTAACAGGCTATTGGAGGTTTCCTAACCAATTCACCCATTGTATCCCATCCTCAAACTGAATAACTATCCTTTTGTCATATAAAAGGAGGTCTTTGGGTCCCATTCCATCAATCAAGCATTAGAACAAAGAAACTCTGCCAAAATCCCCTCCCCTCCTTGCCCAGGTTTTTGCATCCCTTTCTGATGTTTAGCCTCAACATTTCCCCTCCATCCCTCTCCCTATACAATCCCTTCCCTATTTCCCAAGGACATCAGTTGATTGTGAGAGGTATTATGGGAATGATGCACTTGGAGCAACAGTAAGAGGAGCCCGAACCATGTTCGCGGAGCATCTGTCTATAAGAAGGTTGTAAATTTTTGTAATCTTCATATCTTAATAAAAGAGTTTTGTTTCTGTCCCAAATATTGTGTTTTTGTGCTTAATTGATTAATGCATTTACATTTATATCTGAACCCTAACATTGATAAGTAGAGATAGAATATATTGTAGCTTTGTTGTCTAAATTGTTTGTAGGTCAGCTTTGGGAGGAGATCAACAGCCCAAGAAAGTACAAAGGAGAAGGAGGTCTACACCAGCCGAAAGGATGTAAGGTACATCCTCTTTTGCTTCTCTTGTCTTTTAAGTTTAGATTGCTTGGGTTAGTTTAGAAATAGAACCATCTTTTAAGGGAGATCAATGCTCTACCTATATTTTGACCCGGTATAGAAATAAGGGGATTTTCCCCTCTAGGAAAATTGGTGACTCCACTGGGGAGTCTCTCTAGGGTCTTAGTGGGAGATCTTGGTTAGATTTGATTTTCAGTTTATTTTTTATTTTTTCGAGTGTTCTGAGTCATTTTGGCTCTCTGGTCACCTTCTAGGTGCCTAACATCTTCCCTTTCCCATTTTTTCTTCCCAAACTTTTTCTTTTTTTTTGAAAATTTACAAAGATGTAAGCGCCATGTTCTCTATACAATATGCGTACATACATGGTCTGAATTATATACAACCTACGTACATACTCAGGTTGGCTATGCATAGCATGCGTCTCTATTTTTTTGGATATTTTTTTCAAAATATTTTCCTTTCCTACTTGAAACTTGTGGTTCTGAGGTCTTCTTGAGTTCCATAAGCCTTTGTTGTTTAGGGTTGAGACAATTTGCAAGCTCAGATTGTTTATGAAATAAAAAAAATAATTCCTCTTGTCTATTTGTATTTCCTAGATTTTTTGGTTTATTTTTAGCTTGAATTGTGTATTCTGTAGTTTCTTTTAGCATCTTTTGTTAGTTCTTCTTTGATTGGAAGAAAATAAAAAAAACCTAGTTTTTTAGGTCTCTTTATTTCTTTGCATTTTTATTTGAAAAAGAAAAAGAAATTAGCATAGTGCTGTGTTTTCTTCTCATATTGAAAGCATTTCAAAAGAAAAAATAAGAAAGAAAATCCTTTCATTTTGTCTTTTGTTTCACTCGAAAGTTGCATTTTTCATTGAAAGGAGAAAATATTGCATTTTTATGTTTGAGGGATTTTTCATGCTTTTTGCTTGAAACTCTTTTTCATTTGTAGAATTAGCATAAATTTTTCTTTTCCAGTGTTCTAATTAGTTTCATTTTTTTCAAGAGTCTCAAACAACATGAGTTGCACTTTCGTTCCTTGAGTAAGAAAATCACCTAAAACGAATGCACTAATCTAAAATATATTAGTAACACTTTTTCTAGGGTTCACTAATAGCTTAGGCTATGGGCCTTGGATTAGGTGTGGACAGGTAAACTCTCCAAGGACAACCAAAAATTAACTTAGGTGTCTGTGATAGGGTATAAAAAATACACTATGTAATTACTCAATCCGGGAAGCTCCTCTAACACAGGAGTCAAACACAAAGCCGCGTGGAGGACGGTGACGAAGATATCCACTTCTGATCCCGACAAAGCATTTGGGAGAGTGTGTATTGGGGGTGAATCTTGTAGCGTTACTGGCCCAACTTGCGTTAGAACTCTTAGACACTTGGATCCATCCAAGGTACTCTAAGATTGATTCTGGCACTTTTGTGTTTCAAGCCTCAGGAGTATCTTCGAGCTTAGTTACCCTGCCCATACACTCTCCCAACTGCCGACTGTACCCCCCTAGTTGTTGATTACAAGTTGGTGGCCTAGTTTCCATTATATAGGTTGACACACATGCGACTGCGAGGGGTGTATTGCGGTACCCGAGGTAGACTTTGTACTCTCTGGGCGTGTAATATCCCTAGGCCGAACCCAATTGTAAATGTAAAGTGAAAACGTACTTAAGCTGGTGAGCTATTTTACATCATCTTGTAATGTACCTTCCATGGTATAGAGCGCGCATGTACTGCGCAGTAAAATGAGGAAGTGTGCACATTCCAAAACACCGCATGTTATCACATATTCTTGCAGGGGGATGTTTTTCCTTTGGATTTTTCCCTTGGGTGACAAAATGTGAAAGAAGGGGGCTTAAAAACCCACAAATGCGTGTCATCCAAAGTTGGGGTGCATTGTGCTAAGGTGCACACATATTGGAGGGGAGCTAGCATTCCCTAAGCTCCAATTCGGGAGTTTGGGAATCAAGAGAGTCAGGAGTGGCTCACATCAGTGCACCCGAAGCCTGAAGTCATGAAAAACTCGAGAGTGGGCCCAAGGTCGAAACTCGAGGTCATGTGGAAAGGTTGGTTCCCATCGCGAGGAGCCTTAGCCATCGGATGGAAAGAAAGCCCGATCGTTGATCTGAGTAGGGCGATTTCGTCAAATCCAGAGTCGGGGATTCTATTGTCAAGTGATATGAGGATTCCCGAAGGGAAAAATCTTAGAGCGCCTATGGAGATAAGCGTTGGGTCATGATCCAGGGTTGCATCCAGGCAAATGTGTAGATTTCATGTAAGCTACGCCAGGGGCCAAAACACCAGTGTTGGCTGCAGAAAGAGGCTGCCATGTTTTCCAGGTGCCAATTCAACTCGACCCCATCCTGATCCCGATGTAGGCAGTTAATGAAAGTGAGGTGGTAGTTGAGACTTCATCTCACCCCATAGATGGAAAACATGTAGAGAGTGACCGTAAAGGAAGAATGTAAATTCGAAGCTTCCTTATGGACATATTTTCCTATAAAGCACATAATTGCGCCTGGCTCTCATCTGACATGAGGAGGCCTGCATAATCTAACATAGCAGGCATTGACTGAAAATATTAATGTGGTGGTACGATCACACTCTTGGTGGTTGCAACATTTTGTTGGCAATTTCAGTTAACAGAAAAAAAATTAGCGTATACTTGTCATTGATGGCAAGTACAGTTGTGGGTGCAGTGATGACAATAGCAATGAATAAGCAGCGCAACAATTATCGGGAGGAGAAGTGTCAGTGACCGTAGGATCTTATTCAAATTTCCTGAAAGAACAATAGCCGTCAGATCTACAGAAGTTGCAAGGGAGATAAGCCATCGGAGGTTCGGGGATCGGGATTTCATAACGCAAAAATCACTTGACATTGAAAACCCCGAAATCGCGATTTGA
>SNQJ01S0025014.1:3286-36580 GCA_010110895.2 Picea sitchensis
TCACATCATACATTCACATTTTCATCATGCTTTAGCATGGTAATTCCTGTATTAGGATTAATTACAAATTTGGGGGAAACAGGGTGTTACACCAATCCACAACTGAGTGTGAGTAGCAGGACTTGTGGAATTTCCATATGTCAAAAAATCATTAGCATAACCTCTAGTTCATGATTCAACACACCAATAACTCCGAGATTCAATTTAACACACCAAAAAAATCCACATTTCATGTGATCTTTTATTATCTTAAATCACATGACAGAAACAAAGTATTGTATCTTAAAAGAACATGTTGTCATAGGTTATATCGATCTATAAGACACATGATCATTCATATCATGGGAATCTAGTCCACCATGTTGTAATCAATATATTTTCCTTTTTAGAGGATCTGATAAACCATTTCTTGGAGAAACTCTGTATGCTATATAAGAAACAATTTGTATGAAGGAAACATTAATGAGAAAATAAAGATGGGAATTCTAAAATTATGTTGAAATCAAATTGTATTTTTATTCTATAATTTTGATCCTAATGAATTGCATTGAGTAAAGATTTTATGTGTTGATATTTCTTGTTTATTGATCTAGTTTGCACATTATTTTTTAGGGAGAGGCAGGGCCCCCTTTTTCAAGTTAATATTGTTTCATCTCATTTGCATTGTCATGCAGTGTGATTTCTTCTAAAACATTCTTTATTGACAATATTTCAATTCACAGTTTAGTGTGGTGTGCAAATAGGTTTTTGAAAGTGGATCCCTTTAACTTAACTAAAATAAAAAAGGTTCAAAACATAGTACTGTTGTAGCAGAACTCAAACCCTCAGTTTGATTGAAGAGGTTGCAACCTGTTATTTGACATTTATGACTTGATTAGATTATAGTTAATGTTAGATAGTAGATCATTGTAAAATAAACCTTCTAAACTTTATACATTGTCTTTCTTATTGATTTTTCATTTTAAATTTGGGTGGTCATTGACTAAGTAATATTCTCATATTATAGCAAATCAAATCACCGTTACAAGTAGATTCAATTCTTGAAGTTGGATACTTAATGCAACCTGGTTTTTATCATTCTTGGGTAAAGAAGGATATGATTTAGTACATGAAATTGCAACATCTTAAAAAAAAACATTTATTCTTATAATGTTATTTCTTAGTATAATTGTGTTTCAATTTTTAGGCATATTTCAGACTACAAAGGAACCATTCTTGCATAAAGTAAATACTAACTCTGGGTTGATAAATAAATGAAACAAAATTTATGATGCATACAAATTTCCTATCAAATAGTTCTTGTTCAAGCTAGAGCCTTGCGTTTCTATTGCAATAGTCACTAAAATCACAATTATTCAATAGTTCCAACCAACCATTATTGCATTTTACTGGTAAGATCCCAGATCTCATTGTTCAACAATGGGGAAAGTGCTAAGCTCAAAATCTAAAGAAGTGTAGAACGTAGAATATGTTAGTCCCTAAAGTTGCACTTGATTGCTAAAGGGAAAGTTAGGGCATCATTAAATTATTGCAATGGATTTTATGGATAAATATTGTGTATTGGGTTTTGAAATTAGTTTGAAGGTTAATTAGTGGGTAAAATAACAATATCAATTTCAGATAACAAGAACAAATTCCTATTACACTTGCTTAGTAAATGGTAGTCAACCTGATGAATTAGATAACAAATTATAACATGAAAGGCATAAATATGTAAGTTTCCAATCGATCCACTGACATAGGAAATCCTTGATCCCAAATATCATTCAAGAACAAGAACAAGTACTTAAACACAAATCAGGTTATGAACAAACAATCAACAAAATCTTCACTGGCTTAAATCATGAACAAGATATATCAAATGCTTCGCAAAAGATAAACATGCATTCGAGTAAGAAAATGAAGAATTAAGACAAGAAGAGGAGTCTAATCATCAGATAGCCTTTTCCATTTAATACAAAATGTAATAAGTCTTAGTATTTACAATTAAAAATAGAGTTTTCTTCAAAAATATCACCACTTCCCCCTCCATAATTTCTCCTTATGCAGAGTTTATATAGAAAAAATACATAATTATCAAGATCCAAAAGAAATGGATCTGAAAACCTCCTCATCCATATTTAGTTTATGGTTTCAAATAATCAAGGAGGAGATAAGATCTGATCTCCAAGTTGAATTGATGAAGTGGCTCATCAACTGTTGTTTAGGAGTTATTTTAGGAAAATAAATTTGGCAAATTAATGAAAAATAGGGTCCAAAAATCTCTCTGTGTCTCCCAAAATGTGATAGATATGTAAAAACCGAGAGAGGTTTTTGTGAAGGGGCCCGTTTCATATTAAAAATTCATCTCCTACTCCTTTTTTTTTTTAAGTAAAAAGTGGGACCTTTCATATTAAAAATTCATCCAAAAAAAAGGAGGATACATGACACCTAGGAGCCAGGTGTCCTGCCTGTGTAGGAAACCAGGACACCTGGCTATCTCACTGTAACATGTCCAAAAATTATAGAGAGCATAGAGCCACCCTGCCCGTAGGAAACCAAGGGGTATATTTGTGACTGACAGCAGATTGATAATATAGTTTCTAAGGCTATCCGGCCTAGCGCCTAGAGGACTACTGTCCTGAGAAAATACAACAACAAACATAAAGAAAAGCATGAAAACTCTAAGACCTGTTAACCAATGCTCTCCTTGTCGTCCTTCGCTTCTGCTGCAAGGACTGGTATTGCAAATGGATGTGCACAAGTAGGACATGGGCGTTTGGGCGTGTCGTTGGAATAAGCCGCATAAAGCATATCCAGGCGCTGGCTTGCGCAGACCGCTCGGAAGATTTGGTCTTCAACCAGACTTCTCACTTCAAATATGAGCTGCAACTGCTCCGGGAGTAAAAGAGGTGGCGAGGGCGGCCTCGACTGCTTTTCATCACGTCCCAGACATTCTGCGTCCTTAGCTGCACCAACGTCCATCCACTGCTCCTCTTCTATGATGCAAGTTTCTGTGCAGGGGTCCGAGGAAGCTTAAGCGCAAGAGTCGGAGGAGGTACTGCCGCGGGGAGTAGTTCCATCGCTGAAGGTACGGGTGTGGGGGTCCCAATTATCAGGGAAGGTAACCATTTTATTTTCCGAGAAATTCGGTGGGAGATGAATGCTCATATCCTCTTCCACGATTGTGCCAGGAGGTGAGCCTGCTGTCGGAATTGCCTGCCGTCGTCGCTGCCTGGCTAGAGTCACTGTGCTTTGGAATTCTCGGTGTCGTTTCCTTCTGGAGGTGGCTGCATACCAGCCAGCCCCTCTGCGTGGTCGCCCCCTCAAACGTGGCATGATTGAAACGGAGGTTAGAGCTAAGTCGCCGAAAGCTTGATGGCAGCCTCGCTGCGCAGGAAACTTCTCGAACACAATGGAACTCCCGAGAAGGTTGATGGGCAAATAAACCACCATAAACTCCATTAAATCCATGAGCTTAATGCTCTGGCTAGCCAGACCGAGGGCGCTCGTGCTGAGTTGCATCAGGTTACGGAGAAGGTAGGAGCTGACGCTCACATTGAATCGCAGAGTGTGTGGGGAGGACCGATATTAAAGGCCCCCCGCCTCCCCTCGTCACCTCCCCTTGCCACCTCCCTTCGCCATCCTCTACGTGTGTCACCCCATCCGGGGTTGGGAAATCTTTGCTGGCCAATAGCTTACAACGATTGTAGAGATCGGAGGGCTCTGTGCTTTTGGTGTCCCAGGTTATGTGCTCCCTTTCCCTGTGTATGCCCTCATTGGCTAGGAGATCAGCTACTGCGTTAGCCTTCCTTTTAATGTGAGAGGGGATGACACTGATGTTATGCCTGAGTAAATTTTGGAAGTCTTCTAACAGTCCTGCCAGACGCCAACTGGGAGAGATTTTGTGTGGGTTTCCCCCATGCAGGATTTTTGTGATGAGCTGGATGACTATTTGGGAATCCCCTTCCAGGATGATGTTGTGACTGATAAGGGCAATAGCTTGTTTGAGTCCCTGTAGGAGGCCTGTGAGTTCCACAACATTGTTGGTGGTTTCGCCCAGATATCCCGCAATCAGAGTTAAAATTTTCCCGGTAGAGTTCCTGATGACCGCGCCATAGCCAACCGGTTCGGGGTTTCCTTTTGAAGCTCCATCGAAGTTGATTTTTATGAATCCAGCTGGAGGGGGGGTCCAAAGGGAGGGACTGGGGAAGTGGCTCTTAGGAGGTCGAAAGATTCCCGAGTCTTTGAGGCTGAGTGTCCAACTTTGGAAGATGTGTGCCTCCTCTTGGTTGCAATATTTATCCCGAGGTTGTCAATTCTTGCTCTGAATTGTTTCTCTGATGAGTTTGACGACTGATTTCCAAGTTGCCTCTACCGGGGAATGCTTGGAGTGAAAGATGCGTTTGTTCCGCTCCTTCCATATCTGCCAAAGGATGAAGCCGGGTAGTAAGAGCCAGATTTGATTCAGAATGGGGTTGTTGTAAGTGATTGAATCCCAATTTTCAATGGTGTCTCTAATGCTGCTACGATTTTGGTTGGATCGACGCATAATTTATGCTCCCTGATCCCAAATTATCTGGCTATAGCTGCATCCGTTAAAGAGATGCTCTTTGGTTTCCTCTTGGGATTGGCAAAGCGTGCACATGGATGGTCCAGTGAATCCTCTTTTCCTGAGGTTGTCCCATGTTAATATTTTGTTATGAATGATTAACCAGAGGAAAGTAGATACCTTGGGCCATAGTTCTTTGCGCCATATTTTTCTCCAGATGTTGCCCCCTTGTTGATTGTTGTGATTGTAGTGTATGCCATAGGCCTCTTTTACCGAGAAGTTTCCTGAAGCTGAGTGTCCCCATCTGAGTATGTCGAGCCCCTCTCTCCGGGGAATTTTCCTGCGTCCAGCCTCTTACTGCCAGGCAGTTAGGTTTAGCTCAGGGGGAATGCCTAGCTTGTGTTTGGAGGTTTTCCATTGTCACCAGGTGTGTTCCGCATCCACAGATTTCCAGAGGTCACTTACCTTTAGTGTGGGGAGATGGTTGAGGGCTAAGTGGAGGGGTGCGAGTTCTTCTGAGTCCTGTAAGGGCTTGAGCTGTTGCCACGAATCTTGCCAGAACCTTGCACTATCTCCATTGCGTATTTCCCAAAAGGTGTGTTTCTGTATCATGTCCCTATTTTGCCAAGCTGTGTTCCAGATGTTTGACCCCTAAATTTTGATGTTGTGTCTGATTAACTGATTTGGTTGCATTGTGGGAGCATATTTTCTCTACCAGATTTGAGCCCATAAGGCATCTGGTGTTTTCAGCCACCTCCACCATATCTTGGCTCCCATTATCTGATTGAGCTTTTCGGGGTCCTGTAGCCCAATGCCTCCTCTGCCTTTTGGTGTGCAAACTTTTTCCCAGCCTACCAGGGCCCATTTCTTCTTGGCTTGCACTCCTTGCCAGAGGAAATTCCGTTGGATGTTTCTGATTGCTTTAATGATGTGTTTGGGGGCAGCAAGCGCAGTGAAGAGGTAGGTGGGAAGGGTTTGGAGGACAGACTTCAACATGACAAGTCTGGCTGCAAGGTTTAGAGGTCTGAAAGTCCAGTTGGATAATCGGTTGGAGAGGGAGATAAGGAGGCTGTCCCAGGAGATGGTTTTAGTGGGTGCTCCAGTGAGGGGAATACCCAGGTAAATGGATGGAAGGGAGCTCCTGGGGATTCCCAGGATTCGAGAAATATGCAATTGGACTGCAGTGGGGGTATTGAAGAAGAAAAGCTTGGACTTTTCTAGGTTCAGAGTCATGCCCGAGGCTTCAGTGAAATCTGAGAGGATGGAGTTGAGTTTAAGGGATTCCCTAGCGGTAGGGGAGTTCATTAGAAGGGTGTCATCAATGAATTGGCTGTGTGAAGGGGCAGGTCTAATGTTGTGCAGGGGTAGGCCTAGGAGGGTGCCTTCCAGAACTGCTGATTTAATATAGCGGCCTAGGCCTTCCGCCATTAGAACAAAGAGGAAAGGTGAGAGCGGATCACCTTGTCTAATGCCTCGGGAGGCCGAGAAGGGGCGCGAGGGGACTCCGTTGAAAAGGATTGAGAAGAACGCCGAAGAGGTGAGGTTCAAAATCCAGTGAATCCAAGTATGATCAAAACCAAAGGATTTTAGAATAGCACGGAGGTACTGCCAATTGGACCTATCAAAAGCCTTTGAGAGATCGAGTTTAATCAACATACCTGGTGTTTTTGTTGTCTTGAGAGAGATGACCACCTCATTAGCCAGTATGACGCTATCCATAATCTACCTTCCTTCTACGTATCCAGCTTGTTCCTTAGAGATAATAAAAGGCAGAATTGGCTTGAGTCGATTTGCAATGACTTTGGTAATAATATTGTAGATGACATTGCATAAAGCAATGGGTCTAAACTGTTTGGGGTTCGTGACTCTTTCCTCCTTTGGGATGAGGGTGAGAAAGGTGGCGTTGAAGGCTTGGAGCACTTGTCCTGACGATTTGGACTCTTCCACTACCTCCCATATGTCCTGGCCTATAATATCCCAGCAGTGGTGGAAGAAATCTGTAGTGAAACCATCGGGGCCTGGGGCTTTGCCTGGGGGCATGTCTTTTACTGCTTTGTCCACTTCCTCCTTGGAGATCGGTCGAATGAGGGCTGTATTTTGTTCTGGCATGATTAGCTTAGGGATGTGGCTGGTGACTCGGGAGATTGCTGCCGCCCTATCCTCATTATTTTCCGTTAGGAGGGTTTGGTAGTAGCTGTGGAGTTCTTCTTCAATGCACTCATGGTCCCTGATTAGTTGGCCTTGCTCGTCCTCCAAATGTGTTATTCTGTTGATGTGTCTTCGATGTATCATGGTTCTGTGGAAGAATTTGGTGTTCTTTTCCCCTTCCTTGAGCCACTGAACTCTAGATTTCTGTCTCCAGAGTATCTCCTCTTGCCTCCTATGTTGCTCAAGTTGCACCTGTAATTGCTCTTCTTCTTGCATGGGTTCAGTGGTGCAGGTTCCTGATATGAATATATTTTGTATTTCAGCTAGCCTGAGTTCTGCATCTCTGATGGCTTGTTGGATATTGCCGAAGGTGTTTTTGTTCCAGTGTTTGAGCTTTTGCTTAAAAATTTTGAGTCTTTGTTGAAATCTGTACATCTTGGTGCCCTCGTTGATTTCTGATTGATTCCACCAGATTTGTGCTAGTTGATGGAAGTCTGGATGTGTTAGCCAGAATTTTTCAAACCTAAAGGGTTTGAATTTTGGTGTTGCTTCTATGGCAATTTGGAGGGCTATCGGCCAGTGGTCCGAGCCTGTTCTGGGAAGAATCAGGCTTTCTATGCAAAGATCTCTCTCAATCAAATGTTCTGTTACAAGAAAGCGATTGAGTCTACAAGCTATATGTTGGCTGCCAGATCTGCGATTAGACCAGGTGAAAGTGCCATTGCTATTCTCTATGTCTACTAGTTTTAGCTGTTCAGGGAGGGATTTGAACTTACCACTGTCTTGCTCGAGTCGCTTGCTACCTCCCAATTTTTCCTCCAGTGACATTATCATATTGAAGTTTCCTCCTAGGATCCAGTTGGGCGTGTTCACCAGAGCTTTGACTTGGACCAACTTTTCCAAAAATTTCTGCTTTTCCTGTTGTCCTTGTGGACCATAGACGTTAGTGATGGTCCCCTCCTGACTTGATCCTATTATTGCAAAATGTGCTGACAGGGTGCCTGCTGTGGAGAAGGGTCCACTAAGAGTCATGTGGTTGGGGTCCCATAAAATTGCTAGGTCGCCCGCTGCTCCCACAGAATACGTATAAAAAGACTGGAAACCTTTCCATATTCTTTGCATTATGATCTCAGCTTCCAAGCCAACGCATTTAGTCTCCTGTAACATTAGAATATCTGGGGTTTCCTCTTTGATGCAGTCTCTGAGGATCCTTTGCTTGGATATTCCGTTAAGCCCTCTGATGTTCTAGGAGATGACCTTCATCATTAAGAGGAGGTGTGTGGGTGGAGGTATCCCTCCGAGAGCTTCTGTATCTACCCTGAGTTAATCATTAGGTTCCTGGCTTCTTTGACCAGCTGATGAACTGGCTTCCGGCCACGTCTTTTGCCTTCTCTTAGGGTCTTTTTGGAGCTAGAACTTGACTCTGTGGCAATGCCTAGGTGCGCTGTGGAGCCCGCCGTTGAGTCAAGGAAGATCTTGTGAACCTTTCGCAGTTGTTCTTCTGGGAGACCCTGCAGGTCCCTCTGGTCTAGCGCCTCCTCCAATTTCTCCAGATCTATGCCGGCTAGGTCCTGGGCATTCATTTGCATATGAATATCTCCATTGGCATCCCCTGCATCCTCTGTGTTGGTTTCTTTGGGTGGATCCGGAGGTGGGGTGGTAGTACTCGTGGCTTTTCCTGTCTGTGCGCCGGCGTGGGGATCCTGGATTTCATCTTCTTCCGGGAGCTGGCTTAGAATATCGTAGGAGTTCCTGGTTTGGATTCTAGGTTTGGGATCGACTATCTGTCTTCGAGTGGGATTTTTCTTCCTGGTTTGAATCACGGTGAAGCCATCTTTCTGCAGATTTGGGGTGGGTTTGGGCGCTGGCTGGTTCAAAGGGCAGTCCCGAAACAGATGGCCGTGTTCGTGGCATTTTCTGCACCTAAATGGGATGTGCTCGTAATCAAGGGTTTGGGCCCAATCCTCATCCTGGTATTCCAGTATTACAGTTCCTGGTAGGGCTTTGGCTATGTTCATGTAAACGCAGATGCGAGCATATGAGGTGTATTTTCTCTGCTTTGTAGCTTCAGAGGCTTTCACAAACTGACCAATGGTGTTACCTATTCCCATTAGGATCTCCTCCAACCAGAACTCTTGCGGGAGGGAGTAGAGGCGGATCCAGACGGGTGCCATTGTGAAGTCCTCCTTATCTGGGCTAAAGCGCTCTGTCCAGTACCGTAGGAAAAGCCCTGCTGAGTTGAAGAAATAAGGGCCATTTTCAAAGATGCGGTCCTTGTCCTCCAGATTATAGAGTATGATGGTGAAGAGGCCTTTTGAGCTGAGTTGGACGTCGTAATCACCTTTGGGGTTCCACCAATGTTTTATCCATTTTTGCAGATCTCTTTCTGATGGCCAGAGTCCCAGAAATTTGCCAATGAGGGCATGTTCTTGCATAAACTGTGTGTGTTCACCCACCCTGGCAGAGCTTATGTGATATCGGGGTGCCTTTTCCATCTGNGGGATGTGCTCGTAATCAAGGGTTTGGGCCCAATCCTCATCCTGGTATTCCAGTATTACAGTTCCTGGTAGGGCTTTGGCTATGTTCATGTAAACGCAGATGCGAGCATATGAGGTGTATTTTCTCTGCTTTGTAGCTTCAGAGGCTTTCACAAACTGACCAATGGTGTTACCTATTCCCATTAGGATCTCCTCCAACCAGAACTCTTGCGGGAGGGAGTAGAGGCGGATCCAGACGGGTGCCATTGTGAAGTCCTCCTTATCTGGGCTAAAGCGCTCTGTCCAGTACCGTAGGAAAAGCCCTGCTGAGTTGAAGAAATAAGGGCCATTTTCAAAGATGCGGTCCTTGTCCTCCAGATTATAGAGTATGATGGTGAAGAGGCCTTTTGAGCTGAGTTGGACGTCGTAATCACCTTTGGGGTTCCACCAATGTTTTATCCATTTTTGCAGATCTCTTTCTGATGGCCAGAGTCCCAGAAATTTGCCAATGAGGGCATGTTCTTGCATAAAC
Organism: Picea sitchensis; assembly: GCA_010110895.2. Classification (NCBI taxonomy): domain Eukaryota; kingdom Viridiplantae; phylum Streptophyta; class Pinopsida; order Pinales; family Pinaceae; genus Picea; species Picea sitchensis. The sequence goes on from SNQJ01S0025014.1 coordinate 12,975, forward strand.
TGTGTGTGTTCACCCACCCTGGCAGAGCTTATGTGATATCGGGGTGCCTTTTCCATCTGGGGGATGCATTTCCCAGGTTCCCAGCTGCGAGGTGGTTTGGGATTGGAAGTGCTGGCTTCCATCTCCATTTCCTGTTGCCCGCCTTGTTCTTTGGCGAGTAGCTGCTCTCGAATTTGCGGCGGTGGCTCAAACGCAGGTCGTTTTGCTCTGGTTCCAGATTTATCATTGTCTGCCACATTACTGTATGAGGGGGGTTCCCCCCCCTCCTCCGCGCCCATGACTGCGGATCAACGCCGAAGTGAGTTTACCGTGAAGCAATGGAATTTCGTAGTCTGAGAAGGTGCTGTAGCGATCGGTCTGTGGCTCTCATGGGTCGCGTGCTAGGGTTCCACACATCTCCTACTCCTAACCAACATAAACCAAACCAATTAGGTGAAGAAAAAATTCCAAAAGAACCTTTCAAGCAGTAAATTGATTGGCTGAATCTTTTGCATGTGCTTAAGAAAAAAATAATGTTGAAAAGAAATTTGTGGCTCACGAGACAATCAAACCTTATAATCCCAGTGAAAAAATGATTGAATATTTAAACTTGAAAATCCCTCCAGATATGTAGCCATGGGATCATAATGATCATGAAACATTACTTTTGAATCAACAGTAAACACATAATCTTCCAGCTTTAGATGAACATACAACTTTTGTGAAGAATCTGATCCAATAGTCAAGATACACTCTACTTGTTCTGTTGAAATTAGTGCAAGAATATAATTTGTTTTATGATAATGAACAACATCTTGGATAAGCTGATTTCCTTCATCTATTTCTCCAACACCAGATTCATACTCATAAAAAACAGGCTCATTGTTGCACATGTCAATGAATGCTGATGTGAAATTTTGCTCTTTTTCATTTTTTGTTGTTGTTATATAAATAAGCTTAACATTGCCTCTTTCACTACCTTCCAAAATATTAGATTCAAAGTTTTCAAAGAGAGGTTGACTGCTGCTCAAGTCAGTGGAGGGTAATATGAAATTTTTCTCTTCTCCATTTTTGTATTCATCATATATAGGTTGACTATACAAATTTTATGAATTTTGAAATGCACAAAATTTTGTTTCATGATTCTCTTCAAAGAAAGAACACAAATGAACAACCTGGTCTTTTTGAACAAAAAATTCATTATGAGAAAAAATTCTAGAACCATCCATTAAATTTGTTGTCATACTATCCATGACACTATCTTCAACAACATCTTGAAAAACTTCTCCTCGAAAAGAAGAATGAGAGAAAGTTTCATGAATGATCAAATCTTCATCATCATCAAAAGCTAGAGAATTTTGATTGATTTCAACTGACAATGATAAAAAAATTTGTTCACCATCAATATAATCTTCAATAATTTCTTCACTAAAATACTGGCCTTCACAAATATTTCTAGCAACAAATTCTTCATGAAGAGACCCATTCAAATGGCCATAAAAAATGTTAAGAGCATTATGAGAACATTCCAAAATATCTTCACTGATCTCATTACTATAGCCCTCCTGAAAATTTTTGCTATGAGATTTAAATTGCTCACAACAATCATTCAAGAGGAACTTGACAGGATAAATCCTCTTACAATATGAATGAAAAGAAGCATGCAAATCCTTTAATGATGAAATACTGGAAACATGAAGAGATCGGTACCATTGTCTCGCCTATCCTTCCAAGGATTACATACAATTTTCAGCAATACATCTTCATGATGAATATCAAGCTGGTCCATGTATTGATGAAAATCAATCAAGTGTTGTGCAGGATGATCGTGATCATCTCCTCTGAACGTTAGAAGGTAGTCTCCCCATTCATGCATAGTAGGCACAATATTTGGAAAACCAGGAATATTGGAGAAATCAAATGGAGCAAACCTACGAGCCAAAATGGCTTCCATGGCCTTCGACATCCTGGATTAATGGAGTCACCAACAAATTCTTCTTTCATGGAGTCGCCAGGTGAATTATGCAGTCATAAATTGTGTCCCACCCCTGTTCACCATTAGGAGCTAGAGCTGATCATTTTCGTTCTTCCCAGGGAAGATGTCTTCATTCCTTCATCCCTGGGAACAACGCCAAAATATGTTAGTCCCTAAAGTTGCACTTGACTGCTAAAGGGCAAGCTAGGGCATCATCAAATTATTGCAATGGATTTTATGGATAAATTGTGTATTGGGTTTTGAAATTGGTTTGAAGGTCAAGCATTGGGTAAAATAACAATATCAATCTCAGATAACAAGAACAAATTCCTATCACACTTTCTTAGTAAATGGTAGTCAACCTGATGAATTGGATAACAAATTATAACATGAAAGACAAAAATATGTAAGTTTCCAATCTGTCCACTCACACAGGAAATCCTTGATCCTAAATATCATTCAAGAACAAGAAAATGTACTTAAACACAAATCAGGTTATGAACAAGCAATCAACAAAATATTCAATGGCTTAAATCACGAACAAGATATATCAAATGCTTCACAAAAGATAAATATGCATTCAAGTAAGAAAATGAAGAATAAAGACAAGAAGAGGAGTCTAACCATCATATAGCCTTTTCCATTTAGTACAAAATGTAATAAGTATTAGTCTTTACAATAAAAAATAGAGTTTTCTTCAAAAATATCACCACTCCCCCCTCCATAATTTCTCCTTCTGCAGAGTTTATATAGAAAAAATACATAATTATCAAGATCCAAAAGAAATGGATCTGAAAACCTCCTCATCCATATTTAGTTTATGGTTTAAAATAATCAGTGAGGAGATAATATCTGATCTCCAAGTCGAATTGATGAGGTGGCTCATCAACTGTTGTTTATGAGTTATTTGAGGAAAATAAATCTGGCAAATTCCTGAAAAATAGGGTCCAAAAATCTCTTCGTATATCCAAAAATGTGATGTGTAAAAACCGAGAGAGGTTTTTGTGAAGGGGTCCATTCCCAACAAAAACCTCTTTTGGTTTCCAAAAATTAAACTCCAACTTCTTTGAAACCTCGCCAAAAATTGGTCACTAAAACAATAAATCATTTATTGTGAAATCTTTCAAAAATAGGCCTCAAATATATATTTGAAAATATTAAACTATGATAGTTGTGTAAAAAATGAGAGAGGTTTTTGTGAAGGGGACAGTTCCCAACAAAAAAATCTTTTGGTTTCCAAAAATTCATCTCTAGATTCTTTGAAACCTCGCCAAAACTTGGTCACTAAAACATGAAATCATTTATTGTGAAATCTGTGAAAATAGGCCTCAAAGATATATCCAAAACTCTTAAATATGATAGATATGAAAAAAAACGAGAGAAATATTTGTGAAGGGGCCCATTCCCAACAAAAACCTCTTTTGGTTTCAAAAAATTCATCTCCATCGTTTCAAAAACTTCTATTGAAGATAAGGACTAAAATAGGAAAAACAAAGTATTTCATGTATTTGATTTCTGTCTTTCTTCTTTCTGTTTTGTTTTCCTCAACTACATTTTCCTCGTTAAGAGAAGGATTGAAAATGGATTTTGAATTTAGTTATGAATTTGTTTTTTTCCCTAATCTTAGACCCACTAGGACAATTTACCACTTTTTTACCTTTTCTTTCTTTTTTCACCTGCTTAGCTTTATCACCCGCAACTCGTTCCCTTTGTTTCTGTTTTGATGGTTTGAGCTTCTTCTTATTAGATCCTCTGAGATGGATTCCTTTATTGTCTTTAGGATCATATTTTGGACCAGGAGATTTATTCTGAATTTGAAATTCCATCGCTGAATTTGCTTTTGACTTCTTTCTCTACATTCTGGTCACCCTGGCTACAAGGGAATTTTCTTGTAATTCTTCAGTCTCCTGTTGTGACTGCAACTTCCTTTTGCTGGATCTAGTTATTCTAGATACATGAGAAGTTTCTTTTGCTGAAAAAAAATCTTTAGGAACCCTCTTCGCATCATTTTTTTATTTATGTTCTAGTGTGGCTTTATGCTTGGATCCTTGTTCTTCAAGATTGAATGAATTTTCCACTTGTCTTAGGGGCCATGATACTGATTTTAATCGTTGTAGATCTGTGAATGCTTAGGGTTCTAATCTAATTATTTGGAACCTCTGACAATATGAAAGCCGTGGAAGATTTCTATTTTCTGCAAAACATGTATAAACTGATACAAAGATATAATGAATGACTCATGTATCGTATGTTATGAATCATAACATGAAACCTGCGAATTGATATCAGACTTATTGAGTACAAACCCGATCCCTTTGAATAAGTATAAAAATTGAAAAAACAAGATGATCATAATCATAAATGATATTGGCTTTTAGGCAATGATCTCAGACATTTGCTGACACAATCTGGGGAGTTGGCGCATTTGAAACAATGATTACTTCTGTTGCTAGAAGAATAACAGTATTCTTGTAGCGCATTTTCCCCTTTGCATAATTTCAATTTTTAAAGGAGAAAAAGAACTTGTGCCTTGATGGAAATATTCTAAATGTCTTATTCACACTAATGCATGGAATGAAATGTTCAGAAAGGAGAATTCAAACACACTTAAAAAAAATGTAGAGGGAGAAAATGAAAGTTTAAAATGATGTAGTAATGATAGAGCAGGGAAAAGAGTAGATAAATAGTCAAAAACAAAATTAAGGACTAACATAATCTTTGAATGATCAAATCGTTGATCCATGGGTGGAGTTGATAGGCGACTTGGATGGAAAAATCAAGAAAACACAATGGGTGGACAATGATTTTACAAATTGAGACCTATTTCTAGACCTGTAATATTTAGATTGCATGGATTAAGTTCCCCTAAATAACAAGGACATTGCACATGTTTGGAAGACCAATTTTGAGCCTCTACAACATTATACTCTCATGACCTTGTTGGACCTCTTGATATTTGACAACACTAGCAAGGTAGCTCACTACACCAAATTTTTGATTAATCCTGTTCACCAAAATGCTTCATGGTTGGATTGACCCTGCCAAATTCATGAACAAGATATCCACAAGATGACATGGTTATCAAATGAAGGACTAGATGTGACAAAATAATTTGAGGGTGTTGATAAGGGTGATCAATATCCACTTGGATTTAGAGTCTTTAAGACTCTATCAACTGGATGGCCATGCAACCATGCTCCCACGCTCCCATCCACTCCCATATGTGCATCCATGCTCCCATCTCTTCCGTTAGGTGACATGACATACATGGAGTGTTTAATGGTGCAAAAAACTTTAGTTATTTCCTCCACACCCATTCTTCATTCCTAAAATTTTCAAAATATCCCAAACTAGCTCTGCATTTTTTGTTGGATCCCCTATTCTATGGTTGAAGCATGGAAAATGGACAAGGAGGCATGTTTTTCTGCTCATATGTGGATCTTCTACTCCATAAGTGACTTATTTCATGGGATTTGTAGAGATCAAGATGACCAAATATGACCAAAGACAAGATATTTACGCCAAACAACAAATAATCACCGGACAACTTTTGCTGGTAAGAAATGTCGTTTTTGTTTCTTATGAGGACAAATCAAGTGGAATCAATGTAGACCACTAGGGAAGCATTAATCTATTTTCAGAAGAATATATTGTTTCCGTTGTAGTGAGTGTTGCTAGGAAATCATAGAGATTGCTCCGGTAACTTTATAGTTTAGATGACTACTATGCACCTTTGTTGGCACAGGGGAAGACCCAGTGTTCAACGGTCAAGAGCACACCAACAAAGCCCTAACTACAGGCCCTTTCGACAACACCTGCGAAGCAAATGAAGTCTCACTCAAGGTAGAGGTAGGGGTGGTTGCAGGACTCAGGTGTTTTCAACCTTATCTGGGACACATATCTGTGGTTATCTTTCTTACAGTGCACTTAGCATTAGTTATTCCTTAACATACATTCATTAATATACTTCGCAGAAGTCACAGAGCATTGCAGTGAATACTTATACTAATAATGATTTAGTACTTATCTACATAAATATATGTTAGATTTAACTGATCAAGCACTAAGCATCTCATATATCATATCTAATGTTCATTCATTCATCAACAACACAAAGCACAACTAGATCTACTTAATCACATCAGGCACTTAGCCAAGAAACAAATAAATACATAAGAGTGAAGCACAAACCATTATACACACAACTACCATGGTTCACCCCCACCCTAGGGCTACGCCCACAAAGTCTTCTTTATATTATCTTGGTCAAGCAGTTACAACACAGAGCTTCAATGACCCTTACTTCTCATAGGACAAAAGGTCTGCGCAGCTCGCTAAATCCCTCTTCCTTTCACTAAGCAAAAACCTCCTCTTATTTCTTACATTGCCTATCTATTTATAGATTACAAAATGGGCCTAAATGTGGGTGGACCCATGGGCTGACATCCCTTTCCTGTTACATCAACCCAAAACCCTAAAATGAACCTAAAAATAGGTCTTACTTCCTTAATTTCTGCTTCACGTTGTGCTCCATCTTTGGAAAGATGTCACATTCCCCAAAAGTGGTCAAGTATGACCAAGTACTCTACAAAACTTTGTCAAGGGCCAACAGGCCCCCAACACTCACCTGTGACTCATCCCAAGTCACTCAGGTCTGGCCAATTCTGCTTTGAACACCTTGAGATTAGCTCGAGCAGCTTCGACCTGCTACAGTGCGACAACCTCTTGTTCAGTAAATTCTTGGATTACTATGTCATTGAGCCGTCCTAATTCCAGGCGCTGTTCTGTAGTGATGGAACCCTGTTCAAGTTCAACTCCCTGGATTTCAAGTTTGGCGAATAGTTGACATGAATTCTCTTGGAGTGGTTGCAGTCGCTGAGAAACATTCATTTCTTTACTTTGCAGTGTGTGTACTTGTTGTTGGGCTGTGTGTTTCTCTACGAACCTCTTCATTATTTCGATTGGGGTTATGGACTTCAGTTGTGCTTGTAGCACATCTACATGCTTCTTTGCTTCATGGAGCTGGGCCTCCAATATTTGCAATTCTAGGTTCTCTATGAGGGTTTCATAGGTCTGGGTGCTTCTGGTGCTTAGCTGGCTACATTCCAAAGCCAAAGTTTTTAATCGGTCGACTGCGCTTCGAGCAATGGCCTCTCTTAGATCACTTATCTCTTGGGGTGTCTTAGGCACGATGTGGAGTTCTAGGTCTGTGATGCGCTGCTGAAGTTGTTGGATTACTTCTTCCAGTTGGGTCACCTGCTGTGGAAGATGATCTTCCATCTTCACTTCTATGATTGTCATAGAGCACAGTGCCTTGTGAACTCTTTCTTGTGTTTCAAGTTGCTCTGCTAGTAACTGGTCCTTGCTCTACTATAACTGGGATTTTTCTTCCTCCCATTTCGCTTGTAAGTCAAGTTGCTCATGTTATTCCTTTCTCCATTTCTCTTCCTGTGCACTCTGTGCTTGTGCCAAAGCCTGGGTGGCTTTCGCTATGTCTTCTTGAGCTCGTCGAAGGCAAGCTTCGAATTTCTCAGCAATTTGTCGTAAATGTGTGGGATCATCTCCTATTCCTGATTTTTCCATTGTTAACGACGTCGTAGAAACTACTTGGCTAGACTGAAGTGCCTGCTATGCTTCTTTAAATTCGTCCGTGATCCGGTGGAATAGTTCCTCCTGCTTTGCTTCTTGATTTTCCGCGAGCTCTAATGAAAAATCATTCAGTGCGGAAATTAGGAAGTCAAAGTCATCCGGGGTAAGCGTAGTCTTAAGCGTGGTCCAGGTGGCCTTAGTTTTCTTTCTGGATGAGGGCCTCAGTGGGGTATTTTTCCTTTTGTTGGAGGGATCTGCCTCGTCCCTAGGTGGGGTAACCTCGCCTTTGCTCTGTTCAACTTCTGTGCCCCCTGGTTCTTCCTCATCAGCTCCCTTCGTAGGTGATAGCGAAGCAGTATTCGTGGATGTGCTGTGGATATCTTGAATTTCCACATCCTTCTTAGTCTTGCACGGTCCTGGTGTATCCGACATAGCTTTAGGGCTATCTACGTCGGACATCTCTGCGGGATCTGCTGTAACAAGGAGGTCTGCCGATCATTCCTTGGTAATCTCCTCCAGGTCATCTTCTGTCAGCTTGTAATATGACTGGAGTTTTTGTTTGTGCTCATCTGCGTGCACCGTGATGTAAGTGAAGTGATGATCTGCGTTGAATTTCATCAAAGGTTGAAATCTATGAAGAGTGTTGGGTGTAATGCACGGTGTAGAATTAATGGAATTCCTCAACTGAATGTAGTACGCATGGAAGACGACATTGGACTACCATTGTTTTTTCATGTCGTTGGAGTACCACAACATACAGAACTTCGTGGCCAGAGGTTCAAAGGGTTCGATCTACGGAAACATGGTTCCCTCGGGTAGTTCCCACGCGATGAAGGTGATGAGTATGAGCAACTAGCTAAAGTGGAACTCATACCCTTGGTCCTGTGCTTGTCTACAGTCAATCTCTAGCTAATTTATAAGGTATTTTGTCCAGTTCATTTGTAGTCCCTCTGCGCACTTCCCTGCGAGGTCAACTACAAATCCGGTCACCTGTGCAGGTCTATTTTTTCAGACTAACTTGCCTGCAATAAGCTGGAAACCAAAGCATACTGTTGCATTCTCAATGGAGGCTACCTTGTAACCTCCCGTGCCTTTCTCCAGATTGCCATATGTGTCTTTTATTCGTTGAGCAAGAGCACGATCTGCAGTCTTTCCAGGGTAAAATTCCTACGGGTCAGGGCCTTGCATGCTTATCCCAGTGATCAGATTGATCAGAATCTGATCCACGGTGATGCGCCGATCCAACCATAGATATCCTCCATGGTAGCATGACAACAATAGTCAAACACATGCATTTACTTCCTGATGCCTCCCGAAATGTGGAATCTTCATTACGTCGAGGAGGGTTGACTGTGCAAGGTTATGGGTCCATTGTTGCGGTACAATCTTGGGTTTCTTTCCTTTTGTAATAGTCAAATACTTGTGCGGGGCTAGCATATTGTATACCTTGCGATATCCAAGGTTAAAATCACTGAATTTCAGGGTGGTGAGCTTCTCCTGGTTAGCATGAACTGCGCACACCCCTTTTGGGAGGTACGCAGTGACTACAACATATTCAAAGTCTCTGGGTACAGAGTCTCAATTCACTGATCCGCTTAGTGGTGGAATATATTTAAGAAATATGCTTGGGATCATCTTCACAGTGGTGAAGTCATTTCCAATCTTAGATCGTCTTTCCGAAGGCGGTCGGGATGGTCCTGCTCGGGCAGTGGAAGGGAAAGCTGGCAGTGCACCCGAGGACGATGCCTGTACACCTATAGATATTCCACATTCTGACATGACTCTCTTAGTCATTAAATCAATTAGAACTTCTTTAAAATTTTTCTCAGCAACACTGAGCTCGTTTGACATACAAATTTGGGTCAGCGGGATCGGGTGCAACAAGGATTCAGAGATGACATTGAATAGTAAGGTAATGATATTAGGGTAAGTAAATCTTAGGGTTCGTGTTTCAGATTCTCAGTTGGAAAAAAGTATTCTCGGTGCATGGCGTGACAGGTTAAGAAGGCAATCTCAGCAACGGTCTGCTTGCAACAGACCTGTGGCCTTCATTAACTCCGTTCTTATCCACTTTGGTGCGATCCAACGGTCTAGTGGTAACCCATAACTGCTTTTTGATCCGTTTGGAGTGGCGGTCGAACGGGTATATCGGTTCCAATGACTATATTGCTTCGTCATGGCGAAGTAATCTATGTCGTTGTTCTGATATCTCGATGAAGCTCCAATTCTGCAATTCTTCTTGCTGTGAAGTGTCCTCTAGAACTTCTTGTAATCTTACAGTATTAGCCCTTTTCTTTCTTAACTTCCTAGCCTTCTTCCTAGTGAGTTTCATCACATTAATTCTTTTACCATTCAGATGTGTATCTTTTGTGGTCTTAGTTACTTTTCACTGTGGAAAATCTTTCTTATGGTTCCTTGATAATACCTTTTCTGTATCAAAAATAGGTAACTCGATCTTTTGCAGATCCTCAATTTTTCTCTCAGCTTCAACACCGGAGGTACTAATATTAAATATCTATGATCTACTCTTCTATTCTTCAATCAAGTGCACGATCCTTCTAGTCATAAAGTCTTTTAACTCTTGCTTCTTCTGTTCCAAAGCTTTTTCTTCTTCTCTTTGTCTGGCCTGTTCTCTATCAATCCAAGGTTTTCCTATGAGCATGGTAAATGGGGCAGTGTCTTCAACGAATTTAATGATCTCAAAGTCTTCCTCTGTCAAGGTTACATTGACAGTCATAGGTATTCAGGTGAGCCTTCCACATAGGGTTCCTAGCTTTCCTATGAAGAAACTGGTTCGTCCTAGGGGAGGGCTCATGGCAGGCTTCCCTATAACTTCCCAAGTTCTTTTTGGCATAATGTTTAGTTGCGCTTCTTCATCAAGATTACAGTTAATGTCAAAGTCACCTATTCTTGCTTCGATTTTCTCCTTTTCTTTGAAGATCTCTGATAGCCTAACATGTCGGTGTTCATTCAAGGTATCTTTCATCTGTAGCAATATCTTTTCTGATTCTTTCTGGGTTTTTGCTATAATCTTGGTCTCTTGATCTCCCTCAAGGTTGGCTTGTTCCATATTCAAATTCTCAAGCCTAGCAATCATTCTAGGGCTATCCAATACTTCATGGTCCATAGCCTTGCAAAAGAGGCAACTAAGTCTTCTCCCAGGGCATTCTCTAGCAAGATGTCTCGGTCGTCTGCAACTATAACAGAGGGTTAATCCTCTCATCTATTTAAATGTTCCCCAACTCCTTCTGGACTACGCACCAGGATCATGGTGGCTAGCTTGCAAAAAACTTTTTCTAGGATCCTGCATCCACTTGTTAGTCCAGACATTCTTTCGATGCATAGGTATAACATATCTATCACTATATTTATCAGATCTATTCATATCAAATTTTCTTTCATCTATTAATGCCCTAGTTTTGAAGCTAGGACATAATCTATCAAACATACCTAGATCCATGCTTTAGAAACAATTTTTTTTTCCACTTATCTTACTTCTACAGAGCACAAAGCTTCCATATCTAAGACTTTTAACTATTCTTACCTTTATCAGAGCACAAATCTTACAGATCTTACCTCTTTCTTCGCAGATCTGACTTCTTTTCTTCAGATCTGACCTCTCTGACCTCTCTTTCTTCATATCTGACCTCTTTTCTTGGCACAAATATTTGTAGGTCAAGTAGAATACTGCGCACTAGGGCAACAGATCTACGCACAGAGCTTAGTTCGCACAAATATTTTTCTTCTTTAGTTCCCAGCAATCACAGTTATAGTCCTGGCAACGAAACCATTTGTTGGCACAGGGGTAGACCCGGGGTTCAATGCTAAAGAGTGCACCAACAAATCCCTAACTACCGACCCTTTTGGCAACACCTGCGAATCAGATGAAGTCTCACCCGAGGTAGAGGAAGGGGTGGTTGCAGGACTCAGGTGTCTGCAACCTTAGCTGGGACACAAATCTGTGGTTATCTTTCTTACATTGCACTTATCATCAGTTATTCCTTAACATACATTCATTAATATAATTCGCAGAAGTCATAGAGCATCGCAGTGAATACTTATACTAAGAATGATTCAATACTTATCTACAAAAATATATGTTAGATTCAACTGATCAAGCACTAAACATCTCATATATAAGATATAATGTTCATTCATTCATCAACAACACAGAGCACAACTAGATCTTCTTAATCACATCAAGCACTTAGCCAAGAAACAGATAAATACATAAGAGCGAAGCACAAACCATTATACACACAACTATCGTGGTTCACCCTCACCTTGGGGCTACGTCCACAAAGTATTATTTATATTATCTTGGTCAAGCAGTTACAACATGGAGCTTCAATGAACCTTACTTCGCATAGGACAGAAGGTCTACGCAGCTCGCTAAATCCCTCTTCCTTGCACTAAGCAATAACCTCCTCTTATTTCTTACATTGCCTATCTATTTATAGATTACAAAATGGGCCTAAACGTGGGTAGACCCATGGGATGACATCCCTTTCCCGTTACATCAACCCAAAACCCTAAAATGGACCTAAAAATAGGTCTTCCTTCCTTAATTTTCACTTCGCATTGCACTCCATCTTTGGCAAGCTGTCGCAGTCCCCAAAAGTGGTCAAGTATGACCAAGTACTCTTCAAAACTGGGTCAAGGGTCAACAACCTTGTAGCTTGGATGGTCTAGCCATTGACCTATTTAACAAAAAGGGCCAAATGTCTCTAATCCAAGCAGTGGTAAAAGAAAAATTGCAGGTAGACATTAACCAAATACAAGATATTATAAGTCAGAACTCATTATGTGGAGCCGAACATAAATTTTCTTCAAAATTGAAAATATGAGAAGCCAAACTCATCCAGTGAGGCCAAAATTTAAGTGGTCTTTGGCCATTATCATCATTCATCAACCATTCATTACTTCCAAACTTGTTTAGGTTGGAAGTGGGAAGTGTCATGTTTATTCATGCCTCCAATCACATCAAACAAGGATAATATATAACTATTTACTATTTTGATACACTTGTCCCATTGTTGCAGCGCAAGCTATGTGTGAAAGATGGGGTTTCAATTGAAAGTGTAGGAAATTCATTCTGGCTCTCTCTTTGAAGGAAACCTTAGAGCCTACAATTGCATGGTTCAAGAAATTGCATGACAAAGCATTGGAGGAAACCAATGCTGGAAGATCTCAAGAGCATGTTAACTTGGATCTTCTGGGATGTGCATAATCTGCAAAGCTTTTTATAGAGGCAAAGTATATTATTAGGAGTTTTGTGTTGTTGAAAGTAGAAGAAGAGAGAAATTGGATTCGTGCGTCATTTGTTTCTGCATATATTGTAGGAACACAATTGAATGACTTCTTTCCCACAACATTAATGGACTGTGTTCCTTCGAGAGAAGAAGTTATGAAGGTCATTCAAAACACTGTGACTGGGAACATTCAAACATTGGTCATGGTGGCCCAACAGTTAAAAGAGGACATACGTTTGATGGGGGATGAAATTAAATCATTTATTACATGATATGAATCATAGCAGATGAAGGAGTCATGCATACGAGTCTTTGGTAGGCCTAGTGAATATTTTGTCAAGGTGATCGTCTTACGACATTCAAACTGCCATTTCTTTTAGTAACAATACAATTTCCATTTTTGAATATCATATCTGATCTTGAAGATGAACACCATAGTGCCATTTTTGAGGGGACCATTCCCAACAAAAAAATCTTTTGGTTTCCAAAAATTCATCTCGAGATGCTTTGAAACCTTGCCAAAAATTGGTCACTAAAACAACAAATCCTTTATTGTGAAATGTCTGAAAAATAGGCCTCAAAGATATATTCAAATATCTTAAAATATGATATATGTGCAAAAACCGAGAGAAATTTTTGTGAAGGGGCCCATTCCCAACAAAAACCTCTTTTGGTTTCAAAAAATTCATCTCTATCGTTTCAAAAACTTCTCTTGAAGATAAGGACTAAAATAGGAAAAACAAAGTATTTCATGTATTTGATTTCTGTCTTTCTTCTTTCTGTTGTGTTTTCCTCAAGTACATTTTCCTCCTTAAGAGAAGGATTGAAAAGGGATTTTGAATTTAGTTATGAATTTATTTTTTGCCCTAATCTTAGACCTGCTAGGACAATTTACCACTTTTTTACCTTTTCTTGCTTTGTTCACCTGCTTAGCTTTATCACCTACACCTCGTTCCCTTTGTTTCTGTTTTGATGGTTTGAGCTTCTACTTACTAGACCCTCTGAGATGGTTTCCTTTATTGTCTTTAGGATCATATTTTGGACTAGGGGATTTATTCTGAATTTGAAATTCCATCTCTGACTCTGCTTTTGACTTTCTCTGCATTTTGGTCACCCTGGCTACACGAGAATTTTCTTGTAATTCTTCAGTCTCCTGTTGTGAATGCAACTTCCTTTTGCTGGATCTAGTTATTCTAGATACATGAGAAGTTTCTTTTGCTGAAACAAAAGCTTTAGGAACCCTCTTCACATCATTTTTTGATTTCTGTTCTAGTGTGGCTTTAGGCTTGGATCCTTGTTCTTCAAGATTGAGTGATTTTTCCACTTGTCTTAGGGGCCATGATACTGATTTTAATCCCTGTAGATATGTGAATGCTTAGGGTTCTGATCTAATTATTTGGAACCTATGACAATATGAAAGCCGTGGAAGATTTCTATTTCCTACAAAACATGTATAAACTGACACAAAGATATAATTAATGACTCATGTATCATATGTTATGAATCATAACAGGAAACCATTGATATCAGACTTATTGAGTACAAACCCGATTCCTTTGAATAAGGATCAAAACTGAAAACACAAGACGATCATAATCATAAATGATATTGGATTTTAGGCAATGATCTCATACATTTGCTGACGCAATCTAGGGAGCTGGCACATTTGAAACAATGATTACTTCTGGTGCTAGAAGAATAACAATATTCTTGTAGCGCATTTTTCCCTTTACATAATTTCAAATTTTAAAGGAGAAAAAGGACTTGTACCTTGATGGAAATATTCTAAATGTATTATTCACACTAATGCATGAAACAAAATGTTCAGAAAGGAGAATTCAAGCACACTTAAAAAAAATGTAGAGGGAGAAAATCAAAGTTTAAAATCATGTAGGAATGATAGAGCAGGGAAAAGAGTAGCTAAATAGTCAAAAACAAAATTAAGGACCAACATAATCTTTGACTGATCAAATCATTGATCCATGATAAGGAACAAAAGGCAGTTTCTAAGCAACCATGTCCTTCACTCCATATTCCTCATCATTTACATGGTATCAGAGCCGACAGACTGCTAAGCAAAAGCTACAACAAAATTGTTTGTAGGTACAAAAGATTGAAGACAACAAAAAGATGGATTATTCATCGGAAATACTTCTCACACCTCATAACTATTTGGAATGGAAGCCAGAAATTTTGCTTTTGCTAAGATGAAGAGGCTTATACCAAATAACCATGGCAATGGAAGTAGAGCTTGATTCTGTCGATGAGAAAAATGACTTTCTCAATAGACAAGATATGGCCATAGGAAGTATCGGCATGTCTGTTTCTCCTGAACTTTTCCATCAAGTATATGNCAAGTATATGAAGAATCACAAGGATTAACTCCAAATGAATTATGGACCAGATTGGAGGTTCTATTTGGGAATAAATAATATTGTGAAGATTTCATGTAGGAGGTCGAACAGATAGAGCCATAAGAGAAACCATCAGAAGATCAAGTCTCTTATTATGAAGAGTCTTCTATAAATTTTTTTGCAGAAATTAGTATTCCAATAATTGAAGATGATGTCTACTCCATTTCAGATTTATTTTCTGAAATTCATGTGGAAGATATATAGCATGCATCTCAAGAGTCACATGCAGACACTTTTGCATGCACCATGCATGCATGTCAGGAGAAAAAAGGGAGCCGCGCACATCATACGTCATTCTGATATTTTCTAAGAACAATTTGCATAAACAAATTGGATATTTGAATTCCTCTCGGGAAAATATCCAATTTCAAAAAACAAATCGTCCGAAATGAAGTCCGGAAAGTGAAGTTATGATCGTTTTAAAATCAACAAAATTTCAACATTTTTCTGGAAACGGCCGTACAGTTTTCAAAATTTCATCCAAAATTTATTTGGATATTATTAATTACAAGAAGATAAAATGGATATGTGTGGAAATATCAATGATGCATATACTTCATCAGATCCGTGCAAACATCTACATCTTCAACAAAATCTTCAAAGAGCACAAACTTGCACAGTTACGAGGTCTTCTTGGAGTGAAGGACATGGTTGCTTAGCAATTGTTTTTTGTTCCTTCTCATTTTTTATTTTATGCATTGTAATTTGAGGGGGGGTTTTGTTCCCATGAGGTTTTCCCTCTTTCCTCGTTTAGTTCAGTGTATCTTTCGTATTTGGGTACCTAACATGGCCTCGTAGTTGGGACCCATTCTTTATTTTCACCATAGTGATGTTCATGGGGGGGGGGTGTTGGAGTTACTTCACACACACCTAGGATTTATTTTTCCTAAGGTTATTCCTTTTTATTAGTCATAATTAGTCATTATCTAGTCTCCTATATTTTAGGGGAGAATATTCCACCTAGAGAATATTCTCTTTCAGTTGACACTTCAGTTTGACTAGTTGAGTTGAGTTTAGATGTTGCATTAGGTTTTTTCACCATGAAACATTGGGATTATCACCAACTCACTACTCTTTGTTCAGTTAGTTAACTGAAGACTAGTTGACTAGTTAACTCAGCTAGGTGGAAGTTCACTCCCGTAACTGCCTAAGAGACTAGACTAGGTGGCAATTTACTCTTGTAATTGTTGGTGTGTGTCCATATCAATCTAGAACACCACTATGGCTCATTAGTTACTCATGTATCTTATATCTATTTTAAATTATTCACTCTTTGAGTGTGGAATATGGTTAATGAGAATTCTTTCATTCTTTCTATCTTTCTTCTTCTTTCTCAATTTCTCTCTGCAAATGTGTGTCGTATTTTCTAGCTAGATCCATTCTGTGCAGGTTCAACACATTTACAGTTGATAGATGACTTGGATGGAAAAATCAAGAAAACACAATGGGTGGACAACGATTTTACAAATTGAGACCTATTTCTAGACCCGTAATATTTATATTTCATGGATTAAGTTCCCCTAAATAACAAGGACATTGCACATGTTTGGAAGACCACTTTTGAGCCTCTACAACATTATACTCTCATGACCTTGTTGGACCTCTTGATATTTGACAACACTAGCAAGGTAGCTCACTACACCAATTTTTTTATTAATCGTGTTCACCAAAATGCTTCATGGTTGGATTGGCCCTGTCAAATTCATGCACAAGATATCCACAAGATGACATGGTTATCAAATGAAGGACTAGATGTGACAAAATAATTTGAGGGTGTTGATACGGGTGATCAATATCCACTTGTATTTAGATTCTTTAAGACACTATCAACTGGATGGCCATGCAACCATGCTCCCATGCTTCCATCCTGCATTCACATCCATGCTCCCATGCTCCCATCCACTCCCATATGTGCATCCATTCTCCCATATCTTCCATTAGGTGACATTACATACATGGAGTGTTTAATGGTGCAAAAAACTTTAGTAATTCCCTCCACACCCATTCTTCATTCCTAAAATTTTCAAAATTTCCCAAACTAGCTCTGCATTTTTTGTTGGATCCCCTATTCTATGGTTGAAGCATGGAAAATGGATAAGGAATCATGTTTTACTGCTCATATTTGGATCGTCTACTCCATAAGTGACTTATTTCATGGGATTTGTAGAGATCAAGATGACCAAAAATGACCAAGGCCAGGATATTTACGCCAAACAACAAATAATTACTGGACAACTTTTGCTGGTAAGCAACACCATTTTTGTTTCTTATGAGGACAACTCAAGCGGAATCAATGTAGACCAGTAGGGAAGCATTATTATATTGTCAGAAGAATATATTGTTTCTATTGTAGTCGATGTTGCTAGGAAATCATAGATATTGCTCCAGTAAATTTATAGTTTAGATGACTACTATGCACCTTGTAGCTTGAATGGTCTAGCCATTGATCTATTTAAGAAAAAGGGCCAAATGTCTCTAAGCCAAGCAGTGGGAAAAGAAAAATTGCAGGTAGACATTAACCACATATGAGATATTATAAGTCAGAACTCATTATGTGGATCCGAACATAAATTTGCTTCAAAATTGAAAATATGAGAAGCCAAACTCGTCCAGTGAGGCCAAAATTTAAGTGGTCTTTGGCCACTATCATAATTCATCAACGATTCATTCCTTCCAAACTTGAGTAGGTTGGAAGTGGGAAGTGTCATGTTTATTCATGCCTCCAATCCCATCAAACAAGGATAATATATAACTATTTACTATTTTGATACACTTGTCCCATTGTTGTAGTGCAAGCTATGTGTGAAAGCTGGGGTTTTAATTGAAAGTGTAGGAAATGCATTCTGGAGCTCTCTCTGAAGGAAACCCTAGAGCCTACAATTGCATGGTTCAAGAAATTGCATGACAAAGCATTGGAGGAAACCAATGATGGAAGATCTCAAGAGGATGTTGACTTGGATCTTTTGGGATGTGCATAATCTACAAAGATTTTTATAGAGGCAAAGGATATCATTAGGAGTTTTGTGTTGTTGAAAGTAGAAGAAGAGAGAAATTGGATTCATGCATCATTTGTTTCTGCATATATTTTAGGAACACAATTGAATGACTTCTTTCCCACAACATTAATGGATTGTGTTCCTTCCAGAGAAGAAGTTATGAAGGTCATTCAAAATACTGTGACCAGGAACATTCAAACACTGGTCATGGTGGCCCAACAGTTAAAATAAGCCATATATTTGATGGGGGATGAAATTAAAGCATTTATTACATGATATGAATCAGAGCAGATGAAGGAGTCATGCATCCAAGTCTTTGGTAGGCCTAGTGAATATTTTGTCAAGGTGATCGTCTTACGACATTCAAACTGCCATTTCTTTTAGTAACAATGCAATTGCCATTTTTGAAGATCATATATGATCTTGAAGATGAACACCATAGTGCCATTTTTGAGGTGTAAGTTTTTTTAAATATTTGAAGTAATTAGTTATATTTCATGCCACACACAATATTCAATAGAGATAAGACCATCGAATATGATTGAATATTATTCATTTCGATGATGGTAAAGACCACATGTGAACCTAAAACTGAGGTTTTCTTGGCTTGTTGGGGAGATTTATTTTAGTAAAGGTCATATTATGATGGGTGTAAGATAGATATATTAATGGAGGAAATTTTATGGTTACCTTATTCATCCTCTCGATAATATCTCCTTATATAATAATTGTTCCTTATCATTGCAAACTTGTGCTAGTAATAATGTCATATTTTTGAATATATTAAAATAGTATTTCTATTGTTCTCTTATAAAATTGTATGGAATTGATATGATTTCATGTGTATTACATAAATAATGAAATTCCATTAGGTGTGGTTGGAGTGTAAATATGTTTTGTGTGTATAGCCCTCCTATATATGGTCAAGAATGCTCAAAGAAAAGTGTAAATATGTTGAGTTGCAAGTGTGACCTTCCTTATGGTCAAGAATTCCCAAAGCATTTATTTTGGAATCCTTGTTAGTGAATCCCATGACCAACCTAATGTATATTCAAAATGTAGAGTTTAATAACAAGCTTAGGCACAAGTGCGAACTAATTTGATTTTAAAGCTAGTTTTTATAAACTAACGTAGAGTTATCAAGCTTTGAGAGGGATTTAAAATATTTCAGATTTGGTGTAATTTTTTTTCAAAGTTTGTGATTCAAAAAAGTTTTGAGAAGGATAAAATCTGTGTAAACCTTTTTCAAAATTATGAATTTTTCAAAATTTATCTCAAATTCTTATTTTGAAATAAGAAAATTTATTAATTCTTATGATGAAAATTTATTAACATTTTTGAAGACAATGTTATCTTTTGTGTCCAAATGAACTAAAGTAGGTGGTAACAAAAAATAAAGGTAACAAAATAAAGACAAAACAAACTTTAACCATGAAGTATTAAAAAATGTGTTTTCTTTGTGGAAATAATTAAGCCGTATGGAAATCTAAGATTGGAAAATCTATTTGTTGTCAAAAAATTGATTCCATTGGTGAAGGATATGAAATATTTTTCTTAAAATCAAAGATAAATTGAATAGTATTAGTTGAGGGATACAGTAGCTATGTTCATCGTCATGATATTAACAAATCATATAACTCCATAAATCAGGTACACAAATTCCCTTAGAAAGAATTTAGGAGACATCAAAGAATTTGCAATATATTGCAAATTAGATCAAGGTATTATGGTTTCATATTATATATTTAGAAGACTACATATTGGATCAGAGTATTATAGATATTTTTTGTTAGAGCTATTATCACACAAATTGTAGGTTGGGAAAATCCCGACCCAATCCACAAGATGGAGAGAATTTTGGGAATACCTACCCACTATCACCTTAGATAGGTATTCCCCTCACTTTAGTGAAGAATAAATCCTACACAAGGGGGGTATCCCGGGTGAACCTAGGGGAAAAATAGATGGACAATGGAGTAACAGAAGGTGATGTCCCTATAGGTCAAGATACGAAGTGGAAGATGGCTTGGAAATGAGTCTTGATGATGGTGAATGGGTGCCAAAGACTTGGGTACATGCAAAAGATAATTGTATTTTCTTGGAACAAGACGAACGATCGAGATACAAGCCTTGAAATCAAAGGGACAAGCAAGTGAATCTTGTTGTCCTATATTAAAACAATAAACAAGAATGTATTTCAAAAATGATAAGAGCTAATTACTACAAAATTAACCATCAAAATTATTAAATATTTATTGGAGAATGAAGCACTAAACAAGCTGATAATTTTCCAATACTTAAGCATAGACTTTAATGGTGAAATATGGTTTCCAAATGAAGTTATAAGAAAAGTGTTAGGGAATCCTTATGGCTGTAGCAAACAATTGTTAGAACAACAAGTTCCAACCATAAAAACCAACAAGTAATCTGTAAAAAAGATAGCCAATAACCACTAGAACAATAATCTAGGTTTAGAAGTCAATTTCCACGGTTGAAAAGTGAGTAAATGATGTAAGAAAGTGAGGTTTTATTAATCCCTAATGGCTGTAGAATTAATTTATTAACAAAAATGACAATTACAGGGCTAAAGAAAACACCCTTAGGGCTTAAGCAAGATTAAAGAATATATAATTGATTCCAACTTAGACAAATGCAATATCTCGATAAATCATGTGTACCAATGCAACATATTTATTTCTCCAATACAATTAGATTGTACCTAGTCTATTGGGTAATGGGGTCTTGGGTGTAAGAGTTGGATCAACTACTTCTCTAGGGATGTAAGCCCTTTTACTCCCTAGATCAAGTGAATCCAACAAGGTAAATCGAGGAGGGTGTAAGCCCTTTTACTCCTCCTAAATACCTTGAAAATTGACTTATCCAATAACAATTAATATGAACTTAGTGGAGGGTGCATGCCCTTATACTCCTCCAAGGGTTTTAGACAAGAAAACCCATGAAACAAGAAGAAATTGCTAACCTTATATAGAAAATTTCTTACTAATTCCAATAGAAAGTATGCAAAACCATTATCTACCAAGAATATTCCCCTAAAATGCCAAAGAAAAGCCTCCAAGAGGGTAGTGCACTACTTCTTCCACCAATAGATATCATCCAAAACAATTTCAAGAGTGAGATAGAGCAAATTCCCAAGAAGGGCGCAAATTTCAGCCAAGAATGTCTTCTCTCACATGAGAGAGCTATCATAAAATGAAATGATGTTGGTATTTATTTATAGAAGACCTCTAAAATTTTTTTGTCCACATAAAATTATGGTAAACCAAAAAATAAGGGAGCCATTCCCCTTTATTTTTCCCATTTACAATATAATTTTGAGTTTACACATAAAGAAACCCTAGAAATATGACGTCATACCCTAAAGGGGTGACGTTTTGGCACTTTAAGCAAGTCATTGACCTAGGAGAAGAAATCATGGAGCCTCCAAAGGCTATCTCTCCATGATGCAAGGGATTCTCCCCATCATAGTGTTCCAAATCATCATAGAAGTTCACCATCATCATCAAAACCCTAGCCCAAGGGTGATGTCAAACTCTCCCAAGGTGATGCTTTGACCTTTTGAGGCAAAACATTGGGATAATATGGGCTAGGTATCACGTCTAAGGTGCCTTCCCTTGACTCCAAAGGAAACTTCCAAGCTCTAGCTGTTCCCATGGTGTGGGTCATGGCACCCACTCTGTGGGATTCAATCCCCAATGAAGGCCCAAGCTGGGATTGTTCCTCCAAAGATTCCATCAAACAAGGTCCTGCAAAGACATATAAGTGCACCCTCCAAGGATATAAAGTAGAATGTGCCATGGAACGTAAAATCACTTCTAATACAATATCCACCTAAACATGTGCATCAAAACTACCTTATCAAATTAAACAAGTGCTCAAAGACACTATGCAATTTGCGAAGTTTAGGTATGGGAGGGTTGACAAGGTGATCTATTTGGTGAATCATTCCTTAAGTCAAGAAGTGTTTGATAGCTCAACCATCTCTACGTCATGTAGAGAAGATAAAGTGGATGGGGGGGTAATACTTTTGGGCATGACGCTCATGACATACAAGGTTTTGTATTGTCTCATTTATGGGTGCCTTTGTAGAGGGTGTGTTGCACCTTCATTTTCAATGCATCATTTTTCCAAGCCCATTCATTTGCCATTAATTAATTAAAGTACAAAACAACTGGGTAATCCCAATGGGTAACATAAATCCTGGGGGGAAGTACCCAGTTATTACTTGAGGGGAGAGGTACACAAAGTGCCATAGGGGTAAAGAAAAGGTTGTAACACACTTGTGAAGATCCCTCAACAAGTGGGACGTCTATATAATGTGTAATTGTTTCTTGTAGGTCTTTGATTTTTTAAGAGAAATGTTTCGATGTTCTCAAGACCTCTTTGGGAGAGCATCTGGAAGGTTATAGTTTGGATTTTGTCTTTTTCTAGCTACATTCCCTCTGGGCCTTCAGCCCCTTCTTCCCATTAAATGAGGTACAATCCCTTCTTGGGTCAATACACCCAAAAATCCCAAAATATTAGGAGACGAAAAGGGGTGAAGTGTGAAAAGTGATAAGTATGATCGAGAATGATACGATGACTCATCAAGAATACCTCCCAGTAGAAAAACCATTCCTAAGGGTGTCCACTTACTAGGGAACAATGTCAAACACCAAGGTGAAACAAGGTAAAGAGCATAATTTCCAGCATAAGTTCTATAATCAAAGCAACTCTAAATGCAACATACTCAAATGCCTCAAGTATTAAAGTTACACTTACCACAATACCTAACTTAACCTCATGGATCAAGACACATTGTCTTTTAGAAGCAAGCTGATGTGGTGAATGCCATCGTGATGAACCGAGGATGTGCGATGGTGAAGTGGGTCTTTGTATGTGCAAGTGGATGCTGTTAGTCATATGTCTCTTGGGCCTTGATACATCATCTCCTTAGTTATCCCTATAAATTGGGGATAACATATAGCTCCTACTCGGGGACGTGAACTCATCATAGAGTGAACGAGAACCTCAAAATATCCTAGTTAGACCCGTGCCTACATTGAAACATAAAACTGTAAAATCTAGGGTCGCTCACTCACCCTTTCTTCATATAACCAAAATCATAATTTCAAAATTGACAACTAATTCTAGAAAATAAAACTTTTGCATTTTTCATATAATATGATGAAAGAAAAATATGTAAATAGATAATGCAAGTAGAGCAAAACCTGATTGATTGTAGGTTGGGAAAAACCTGACCCAATCCACAAGAGTAAGACAACTCTAGGAGTAACTACCCACTGCCACCTTAGATAGATATTCCCCTTGATTTAGTGATGATAAGTCACCACAAGGGGGGAATCCTAGTGACCCTAGGGGGATTGTGATGGAAAGTGATAGA
>SNQJ01S0025014.1:36630-53723 GCA_010110895.2 Picea sitchensis
ATATGTTTGTCTGCCTTTTGAGTAACCTTCATCATTTCTCTTTTTCTTATGAGGACATTTGTTAGCAAAATGACCAATACCATCACAATTAAAAAAAATTAAAGGAAGCTTGCCTCTGTACCTACCATTGGTCCCCTTGTTCAGTCATGATATTAACAAATCATATAATTCCATAAATCAGGTACACAAATTCCCTTATAAAGAATTTAGGAGACATCAAAGAACTTGCAATATATTGCAAATTAGATCAAGGTATTATGGTTTCATATTATATATTTAGAAGAATACATATTGGATCCGAGTATTATAAATGTTTTTTGTTAGAGCTATTATCACACAAATTGTAGGTTGGGAAAATCCCGACCCAATCCACAAGATGGAGAGAATTTTGGGAATACCTACCCATTATCACCATAGATAGGTATTCCCCTCGCTTTAGTGAAGAAGAAATCCTACACAAGGGGAGTATCCTAGGTGAACCTAGGGGAAAAATAGATGGACAGTGGAGTAACAGAAGGTGATGTCCCTATAGGTCAATATACAAAGTGGAAGATGGCTTGGAAATGAGTCTTGATGATGGTGAATGGGTGCCAAAGATTTGGGTACATGCAAAAGATAATTGTATTTGCCCGGAAAAAGATGAACGATTGAGATACAAGCCTTGAAATCAAAGGGACAAGCAAGTGAATCTTGTTGTCCTATATTAAAACAATAAACAAGAATGTATTTCAAAAATGATAAGAGCTAATTACTACAAAATTAACCGTCAAAATTATCAAATATTTATTGGAAAATGAAGCACTAAACAAGCTGATAATTTTCCAATACTTAAGCATAGACTTTGACGGTGAAATATGGTTTCCAAATGAAGTTATAAGAAAAGTGTTAGGGAAGCCTTATGGCTGTAGCAAACAATTGTTAGAACAACAAGTTCCAACCATAAAAACCAACAAGTAATCTGTCAAAAAGATAGCCAATAACCACTAGAACAATAATCTAGGTTTAGAAGTCAATTTCCACGGTTGAAAAGTGAGTAAATGATGTAAGAAAGTGAGGTTTTATGCAGACCTAATGGATGTAGCATTAATTTCTTACCAACAATGACAATTACAAGGCTAAATAAAACACCCTTAGGGCTTAAGCAAGCTTAAAGCATATAGAATTGATTCCAACTTAGACAAATGCAATATCTCGATAAATCATGTGTACCAATGCAACATATTTATTTCTCCAATACAATTAGATTAGTACCTAGTCTATTGGGTAATGGGGTCTTGGGTGTAAGAGTTGGATCAACTACTTCTCTAGGGGTGTAAGCCCTTTTACTCCCTAGATCAAGTGAATCCAACAAGGTAAATCTAGGAGGGTGTAAGCCCTTTTACTCCTCCTAAATACTTTGAAAATTGACTTATCCAATAACAATTAATATGAACTTGGTGGAGGGTGCATGTCCTTATACTCCTTCAAGGGTTTTAGACAAGAAAAACCATGAAACAAGAAGAAATTACTAACAATATATAAAAAATTTCTTACTAATTCCAATAGAAAGTATGCAAAACCATTATCTACCAAGAATATTCCCCTAAAATGCCAAAGAAAATCCTCCAAGAGGGTAGTGCACTAATTCTTACACCAATAGATATCGTCCAAAACAATTTCAAGAGTGAGATAAAGCAAATTCCCAAGAAGGGTGCAAATTTCAGCCAAGAATGTCTTCTCTCACATGAGAGAGCTATCATAAAATGAAATGATTTTGGTATTTATTTATAGAAGACCTCTAAAATCTATTTGTCCACATAAAATTAGGGTAAACCAAAAAATAAGGAGCCATTCCTCTTTATTTTTCCCATTTACAATATAATTTTGAGTTTACACATAAAGAAACCCTAGAAATATGACGTCATACCCTAAAGGGGTGACGTTTTGGCACTTTAAGCAAGTCATTGAACTTGGAGAAGAAAACATGGAGCCTCCAAAGGATCTCTCTCCATGATGCAAGGGATTCCCCCCACCATAGTGTGCCAAATCATCATATAAGTTCACCATCATCATCAAAACCCTAGCCCAAGGGTGACGCCAAACTCTCCCAAGGTGATGCTTTGACCTTTTGAGGCAAAACATTGGGATAATATGGGCTAGGTATCACGTCCAAGGTGCCTTCCCTTGCCTCCAAAGGAAACTTCCAAGATCTGGCTACTCCCATGGTGTGGGTCATGGCACCCACTCTGTGGGATTCAATCCCCAATGAAGGCCCAAGCTGGGATTGTTCCTCTAAAGATTCCATCAAA
Source organism: Picea sitchensis (assembly GCA_010110895.2). Classification (NCBI taxonomy): domain Eukaryota; kingdom Viridiplantae; phylum Streptophyta; class Pinopsida; order Pinales; family Pinaceae; genus Picea; species Picea sitchensis. Next base: position 38,919 of record SNQJ01S0025014.1, read on the forward strand.
CAAGGTCCTGCAAAGACATACAAGTGCGCCCTCCAAGGATCTAAAGTAGAATGTGCCATGGAAAGTAAAATCACATATAATACAAGATCTACCTAAACATGTGCATCAAACTACCTTATCAAATTAAACAAGTGCTCAATAACACTATGCAATTTGCGAAGTTTAGGTATGGGAGGGTTGACAAGGTGATCTATTTGGTGAATCATTCCTTCATGTAGAGAAGATGAAGTGGATGGGGGGTAATACTTTTGGGTATGGGGCTCATGACATACAAGGTTTTTTATTGTCTCATTTATGGGTGCCTTTGTAGAGGGTGTGTTGCACCTTCATTTTCAATGCATCCTTTTTACAAGCCCATTCATTTTCCATTAATTAATTAAAGTACAGAACAACTGGGTACTCCCAATGGGTAACATAAATCTTTGGGGGAAGCACCCAGTTGTTACTTGAGGGGAGAGGTATACAAAGTGCCATAGGGGTAAAGAAAAGGTTGTAATGCACTTGTGAAGATCCCTCAACAAGTGGGACGTCTATATAATGTGTAATTTTTTCTTGTAGGTCTTTGATTTTTTAGGAGAAATGTTTCGTTGTTCTCAAGACCTCTTTGGGAGAGCATCTGGAAGGTTATAGTTTTGATTTTATCTTTTTCTAGCTACATTCCCTTTGGGCCTTCGGCTCCTTCTTCCCATTAAATGAGGTACAATCCCTTCTTGGGTCAATACACCCAAAAATCCCAAAATATTAGGAGACGAAAAGGGGTGAAGTGTGAAAAGTGATAAGTACGATCGAGAATGATACGATGACTCGTCAAGAAGACCTCCCAGTAGCAAAACCATTCCTAAGGGTGGCCACTTACTAGGGAACAATGTCAACCACCAAGGTGAAACAAGGTAAAGAGCATAATTTCCAGCATAAGTTATATAATCAAAGCAACTCTAAATGCAACATACTCAAATGCCTCAAGTATTAAAGTTACACTTACCACAATACCTAACTTAACCTCATGGAGCAAGACACATCATTTTCTAGAAGCAAGCTGTTGTGGTGAATGCCATCGTGATGAACCGAGGATGTGTGGTGGTGAAGTGGGTCTTTGTATGTGCAAGTGGATGCTGTTAGTCATATGTCTCTCGGGCCTTGAGACATCATCTCCTTAGTTATCCCTAGAAATTGGGGATAACATATAGCTCCTACTCGGGGACGTGAACTCGTCATAGACTGAATGAGAACCTCAAAATCTCCTAGTTAGACCCGTGCCTACATTGAAACACGAAACTGTAAAATCTAGGGTCGCTCACTCACCCTTTCTTCATAGAACCAAAATCATAATTCCAAAATTGACAACTGATTCTAGAAAATAAAACTTTTTCATTTTTCATATAATACGATAAAAGAAAAATATGTAAATAGATAATGCAAGTAGAGAAAAGCCTGATTGATTGTAGGTTGGGAAAAGCCTGACCCAATCCACAAGAGTAAGACAACTCTGGGAGTAACTACCCACTGCCACATTAGATAGATATTCCCTTTGATTTAGTGATGATAAGTCACCACAAGGGGGGAATCCCAGTGACCCTAGGGGGATTGTGATGGAAAGTGATAGAATAACCAATTAATCCCATATAGGTCGAGTTTGGAAGTGGTATAAGGCTTGAAAATAAGTCTTGTTGACAAGGGGAGGTTTCCAAAGTGTTGTGTATCTGCAAGACACTGTCAAACCTGCTCGAGACAAAACAAATGATCGAAATACAAGACAAATAATTAAGGGGACAAGAAAGTGAATCTTTCTATCCTAAATTGCAGAAGTGTATATATATATCAACAACGAAATGAGTTGTTAACTGCAAAAATAACCATCAAAAGCAATAAACATTTATTGGATGATCAAGTACTAAACATGTAGATAATTTTCCAATACTTAGGCACAAGCTTTGATGGTAAAACAAGGATGCTAAATGAAGTTATCAACAAAGTATTATGGCAGCCTTATGGATGTAGCAAACAATTTCTACAACAGAAAAATGCAACCACTAAAAATAACAAGTAAACCGTCAAAATCATAACTATTGATCTATAGAACAATAATCTAGGTTCACAAACAATTTTTAGCGGTAGATTAGAGAGCAATTAATTAAAAAGACAGTTTTCCGTGGCCCTAAAGGTTGTAGCATTAAGTTTATTAAAAAAATGAATTCCTTGGCTAAAAGAGGATGCCCTTAGGGAATAACCAAGATTGTAACACTAAGAAAATATTCCAACTTGAACAAATACAAAATCTCTCAATTTCACGTATACCAATGCAATGATTTTATTTTTCAAATGGAAATTTAGATTAGTTCCTTGTCAATGGGTTATGGAGTCTTCTTGTGTAAGGTTATATCTACTACTTCTGTAGGGGTGTAAGCCCTTTTACTCCCTAGAGCAAGTAAACNCGTATACCAATGCAATGATTTTATTTTTCAAATGGAAATTTAGATTAGTTCCTTGTCAATGGGTTATGGAGTCTTCTTGTGTAAGGTTATATCTACTACTTCTGTAGGGGTGTAAGCCCTTTTACTCCCTAGAGCAAGTAAACCTAACAAGGTAAATCTTGGAGGGTTTAAGCCCTTAAATCCACTTAACAATAATGATATACTTGGTGGAGGGTGTATGCCCTTATACTAATCCAAGGGTCTAGACAAGAATAATCATGAAACAAGAAATAAACACCAACAATATGCATAAATTCCTTACCAATTCCAAGAGATATGCAAAATAAACCCTTATCTACTAAGTATATTCCATCACCATAGAAAGAGACAAGCATCCAATAGATAACACACCACTTTAGCTCCAAATACAGTGTTTGACATCCAAAAAAACATCAAAGAGAGAGATATGCGATTTTCCTAAGAGGGGCAAAAATTTCAGCCAAGTCTCTCACTCAAGAGAGAGTGAGTTATGAAAATGAAATGATCTAGGTCCTTTATTTATACTAGACCTCAAAATATAATTTATCCACATAAATTTAGGGTAAAACACAATTAGTGAGGATGACCTCCTCTAATTTCCCCTTTACAATTATAATTTGATTTTTACACAAAATAAAACCCTAAAAAGATGACGTCATGCCCCTAGAGGGTGATGTCTTGCCATATTTAGCAAGTCATTGGGTTGTTGAAGGAAACATGAAGCTTCCAAAGGTCATGTGGAACCATGGTAAGTGTCCTCCTCGCCATAAAACATGATAAATCATCATCAAACCTCATCACCATAAAAAAAATCCTAGCCCCATGGTGACATCAAGCTAAAAAATGTGGTGTATGGCCTCCAAAGGCAATCATTCAGCAAGGCAAGGGATATGTATCTTCCTTCAAGATGTCTTCTCTTGCCTCCAAAGGCAACGCCCATCATATTTCAGATCCCAAGGTGCAGGTCATGGCATCCACTCTATAGGATTCAAGCCCCAATGAAGGCCCAATCTGAGCTTGTTCCTCCAAAAATGTCCACCAAACAAGGTCCTGCAAAGACAAATGAATGCACTCTCCAAGGGTCTCAAGTCAAATGTATCATGCCAAGTAAAATCACATTTAATACAAGAGCCACCTAAACATGTGCATCAAAACTACCTTTTCAAATCAAACAAGTGCTAAAAGATCATATGCAACTTGCCAAGTTTAGGTATGGGAGGGTTGTCATAGTGACCTATTGGTTGAGTCATTCCTCAAGTCAAGGAGTGTTTCCTAGGTGGACCCTCTCTAAGTCCTGCAAAGAATATGAAGTGGATGGGGGTAAGACTTTTTCGCATGAGGTTCATGACATACAAGGGTTCATATTATCTCATTTATAGGTGCCTTTGTAGAGGGTGTGTTGCACCTTCGTTTTCAATGCAACCTTTTTCTAAGCCCATTTATTGCCATTAATTAATTAAAGTGTTTCGAGTTTGAAGCCAAAGTGGGACTTATACCTAAGGATGAAAAACATTGCCCACCTTGACTCTACCCTAGCCACACTATGATTCCTCATGAATGAGCATCACCATCAATGTTCAAAGAGGCCAAGTGGAGGACAAATCAAAATCCGATGCGCACGTTCAAGCTGTTTTGAATTCTAAGGAGGGCACATCATTTTGATGTTTTGAAAAGTATTGAAATTAAAGGGATTTTAATGTTTGAGGCTTGAACCATTGTATGAGATCGCTTGTGATTGTAATTTCTTTAATGCATGTAGGATTGTACAGATATTGAGAATAAAATCATATCTGGGTTGTAAATGCCATTTATTGTAATAAGGCTTAGTAGGAGAATGTTTTAATTGTGATATGATAGCACTAGAGTAGTCAGAAGGAAGGCTTGAGAAGCCCCTCCATGTATAAGTGTGTGTAATCTATGCTCAAATGAGGTTGTTGATGAATATTGTAATTGTTGTTGAAGCTTGTCAAAGAGAGTTGTAGGAGAATTGTAGAGAAGAAGCCGAGAGCTATAAGAACTTATGTAAATACTTTCTGAATGAATATAATATAAGAGAATTTCTTTTAGATCTCTGCACATGTTTTCCTTTGAGTAACTAGGTAATGTTGTGTTATTTTATTTCTGTGTTTTATATGCCTGTGTGTGCATTTTATAGTTAAGTGAATGAACTTGTAATGTTCGGTAAGTTTCAATTGTTTCTCTTCTAAAATACTGGTGCAAGGAGTGCACAATAGCCATGCAAGGAGTGCGAAGGTAGAGTCGTTTTCAGACTCAGTAGCTCACGATAGATAGTGTGAAACTTCATAGAGGGAGTGCAAGGAGTGCACATATACTCTTCTGAGTATAAAATCTCAAGAAGACCCATGCAAGGTGTGCACTGGGTCAAAACTTAGTCAAGTGTTGAAAGAGTCTAAAGGAAGACGAGTGCAAGGAGTGCACAGGAGGATTTTCCAAAAATCTCCAAGTTTCGAGTTTCAGAGTAGTGCAAGGTATGCGCGGGAGGTACGAAATCACTTTGAGTGATAAAACTCAGAAGGGATAGCAAGTTCAATTCTCAAAAGGAATAATTCCTTTTGTTTGGAGGTAAAGTGGACGAGATCCATTTGGGAAGAACCATGATATCTTGTGACCATCATATCTGGAGAAGGTGCGCGAGTTCTAACCCTTGAAGCCCTTTGGACTTCACGAATTCAAATATTTTTTGTGTTTAGGCGCAAAGGAGACAAGTTTCCCAAAGTCCTGAGATCCGAAGTGAACCTGGACCGTCCATCAACAAGGATACGCATCCCAAAGGTAGTTCGGAAGTTCGGCTATCCAAAGGAATTGAGGCATGGTTGAAAAAACACACAAGACTCTTGAAGCTCTAAAATCTAGGGTGCATATTGACCGTTAATAGTGAATAAACGTGTCAACATATCTTGAACTTTGCGAGTTCGTCAGTTCGGGAGAACAGAGAAGAAAATTCCTATGGTTTGAAAACTCCTGAAGGCCATAGTAGATCTTGATCATTGGCCAGGAGAGACACGTGGAGAGTGGATCTATCCTCCGTCGATTCAACATTTGGAAGTATCATAAGTTGGAGTAGCCAGAACTCCTGAAGCCCAAAGTTCCAGAGCCAATCATAACCATTGGTTGCAGATGGGACAAGAACCGTCGATCCACTACCCTTCACGAATTTGGGAGGAAGCATGAGTTAGGTGTTGAAGGGTCATGAAGCCTAAAGCTTGGAGAAAGTGTTGGACATCAATTCGAGACAGACTCCAACCGTCCGATCTACCTCTTTCGACTGTTCACGGGTTTGACCTTCAAAAGAGTTGTAGTGTGTTACTTTTGGAGCTCCCAAAGACTGAAGCCCCGAAGTCCTGAATTCTTTAGTAATATGCAAGATGACCAATGGTTTTGGCACAGGGTCACGTGGAAGACTCTGATGGAGTATTAAAACCCTCGCAAAATTGAATTTGCATGTGGGGAAAAGAGAAAAGGCATGTGGAGAAAGTTTTCAAGGCTTGAGAGAGATCTAGAGAGATAATTCAGCTCCCTACTGTGAACGATCCTTAGACCGGGAGGTCATGCGAGCCCCAAGAGTTGGTGGGGGTTTGCGTCAAGTGGTATCAGAGCCTTAAAATTTTCTATAGACAACAGACAAAGGAAGAATATTTTTCCGATATAATCAAGAGGTGTAAAGAGAAGGTTGTTAAACTATGTGTGAAAGAAAGTTTGAATTCATGCCGCCAAGGAGACACAGAGAGAAACATGTAGTCGATACAACCATGGTAAAAGAGATGAGACAACTTCATGCAAGGTTGGATGCCATGGAGACAGATCAGATAAGAGCACCTGATGCCGATGACGCCAGTGAATCTGAAAGTGAAGAGGTAGAAGCAAAATAAGTTGCAGGAGAACAAGCAACAAAGTAGTGACTACTAAGAGTTGTTGTCAAGCTGGGAACCTGAGCGAAAATAGAAGTCTCAATGTATGAAGGTAATTTAAATGTAGAAGAAATGATTGACTGGGTAATTACTTTGGATAAGTACTTCGACTATGAGGCGATTGATGATGAAAATAAGGTAAAGCATGCTGTGACCAGATTGAAGGGACATGCAACATTATGGTGGGATGAATTGCAAGCGAACATAAGATGCAAAGGTAAGTCTAAAATAAAGAATTGGGATAGGATGGTAGCTAAATTGAAGGCTAAATTTATACCCAATGATTATCAGATAAATCTATTCAGGAAGCTGCAAAATCTGAGATAGAAATGTTTGTCAGTGAAGGAGTACACTGAAGAGTTTTACAAGCTGAACATAAGAGAAAGACATAGAGAGAATGATGAAGAAAAAGTTTCCAGGTACATTAATGGCTTAAGATATGAAATCAAGGATGAAATTAACATGATGACAATGAGAATGGTGGAAGATTCTTATCAGGTAGCGTTGAAAGAAAAAGAAAAGTTGGCAAGAAAACATAGTCAATAGATTAGAGGAAAAAGTCCCAACAAAGGTAGAGGCATTATCAGAGAAAAGTTCTACAAACCCAGAGCCGAAGCTGGAAGGTATCATAGTTAGATAGAGAGAGGAGGAAGTTATAGAGGAGGAAACTATGGAGGAAGAAAATATTTCCTTAGAGGAAGAGGAAAAGGAAGAGGAAGAGGTAGAGGAGGATAAGTGAAGTGTTATGCTTGTGGGAAAATGAGGCACATGTCTTGGGAATTTCCTGAGAAGAAGAATACAAAAGCTGGAGAAGCCCACATTTCTAAAGCACAACAGAAGAATATGGAGGTAGAGATGAAGGCAAAATAAACATAATAAGGAAGATCACTCATGATGAGGAAAGTTCTCGTGAAGCCAGAGAAAGAGGTAAGAGAACCAATCCAGAGGAATAGTTTGTTCAAAACTACTTGCAAGGCCAAAGATAGGGTATGCAAGGTGATCATAGATAGTGGGAGCATTGATAATGTGGTATCCAGAGATATGGTGGAAAAACCAAAGCTCGAGACAACTGCACATTCGAATCCGTACAAGGTATTGTGGTTGTAGAAAGGACATTAAGTCATGGTAAGTCGACAATGTAAAGTTGAATTTAAGATAGGTGGTTATAAAGATGAAGTTTTATGTGATGTCGTACCTATGGATGTTTGTCATGTTCTGTTGGGAAGACCCTAGAAATATGATAGGAATGTCATACATGATGGGAGAAAGAACTCTTATACCTTGGAGAAGAATGGGTGTAAGCATATGTTGTTTCCCATAGAAGATAAAGGAGTCAAAGAGGAAGCTAGTCCAAGTATACTTCTCATGAGTGGGAATGATCTCTTGAAAGAAGTCAAGAAGGAATATGAAATGTAGTTTGTTATTTTAGGTAAGCCAAGAGTCATCCTTACAAGCACTTCTATGAATTATTTTCCTGTGGAAGTTAAGGAGTTATTGGATGAGTTCACTGATATTGTGGTGGATGAGTTACCTCACTCTTTATCACCCATCATGTAATACCCCAAGGTCGAGCCCCTATTGAATTGTAAACATGTTTTGTAGGATGGTGAGCCAAATGATTATAAGCTAGGAGGCTTATGTGATGTTTAGGCCAATGAGATCATTTTTGTATATGTAATTATGCATATCATAATATAAAATACATCGCTGCATGTAGACCGACCACGAAGAAAGATGGGGGACTAAGCTCCATTAGGTAGGGGAAGGGGGTAAGCAAAAAGGGATAATCTTGAAGGATTAACCCCAAGGGAATAATATAATATATTTTCCTAAAAGACTAAGGTTTGGGAAATAAATCCTGTTATCCTAAGTTTCTGTGGGAAGGGGAACAAATGAGAAGTGGAGCTCATGCAACTTCATGAGGAGAGGTGTCTGATTTGGGACATGCAGTTTTATGTGGGAAATCAGTTCGTTTTGGGGGTTTTCTCAACCATTCTTTCCATTCTCCTGATGCACTCACACACCAATCATTCTCTCCATCATTGAACTCCTCCATGGTCAACCTTTGTAACTTGCATGCACTACTTGCTTGAGTCGTACCCTGCCTTAACCGTTTCTATTGCTGCCATCATCCATGCCATATCTAAGTTCTTTTGCTGCCATTGCCCTTACCTATTTGAATTAGGAGATGGAAAAAAGAAGAAGGTTGTCAAGCCTATGGGTTTGAAGAGGCGGGTTTTCAAGCCCGTGTATTGAATAAGTAGGTTGTCAGGCCTGTGAGAAACTATCTCCAGGTGAGAGAGGTTGTTGGGGAAGTGAATTCCCCTGGAAGGAGCCCAACAACAGCTACATAGCTTGGAGAATTCCTATCTGGCCTATTGCTGAAGCCTTGGAAGGGAAGTGGAGCATCCAATGGAATCTTTAACAGTGAAGGTGTATACTTCCCGGGGTGGGACATGCATGTGGGGAATGAGAGGCTGTGAGCTGTGGGCATAAGTTGGCTCCTGGGAGGGAACCCTTCCTGATGTACTGTGTAACTTCACATATTCTCAGCCTAGCTTAGGAATCCATTGCCCGGGTGGAGTTTAGTGCCAGCTTGGGGGTGACCCAGTGTTGAGAGTGATGAGAAGCGTGGTCTAAGGCTGGGAGGTTCATGGAAGGTCTGGACGCAGTTGGTGGAAATAAATTAAAAGATAAGTATCAATTGTGTCAATGTCACATGTTGTGTTTAAGTACACGTCTGTTATTTATAAGAAATGCATGTGTTTTCTTCATGTATGTTTTATTGTTAATTCCACAAGGATATATGTTGCAACAGAATGTTTATGTCTATTTAAATTTGTATTATAAATGTATGTTAACAACAAGTAGCTCTTGTTTTTAATTTATTAAGTCTGATAGTTTCCGCAAATGAAATCAAAGTGGTTCTACGAGGTAGCATGGTCCGACCTGGGTGGCTGGGGGTGTTACAAATTGGTATCAGAGCCCATGGTTTCAACACTGAACCTGGATGGGCCACAAATGTGGAATTTGAAGTAAAAATTCCATAGGGATTTGATGTACAAAGTGCCAGAGGGGTGCTGAGAGAGCCCCTGGGTGGTAATGGAAAGCTCAGGAGGAGTGGCAGAGAAATTATCACAACAATCATGGTTGATAAACATGAGAATGAATTTGATCCGTAGGATCTATGTGGGAGGAGGCAGACCCTTCCTAGCCGTCAGATCTGGAAAAAGGTGCACGACAGTTAACCTCCAAGTCCTTCAGATTTTGTGAATTCGACAAAGTTTACATTTGGTTGAAAAAGGGGCTGAAGACTGAAATCCTGTAGTGATTTACAACCATAGATCATCTAGGAGGAGGAGAGCTGTTGGATTTCCCAAGTGGTTCGGTGGTTTGGTGTTCGGGGAAATTGGTTGAAGTATGCATAGAATGGACTTCCTCCTGAAGTCCCGAATTCCAGAGTTAATCTGGACCGTTCGTGTTTGAGGACACATGTCTGTAGATAAGCCTATTCAGGAGTTCGATAGACCCGAGGTTGTGTGGTTTTGAACAATGAAATCCTACGAAGTCCCGGAGCCCCGAAGTCCCGAAGTCTAGAACCAATCCAGACAATCCATTTCCAAAGACACGTGTCTATAGATTAAGCAATGTTCGAAATTCGACAATCCAGGGGTTGTGTGGTGTTCAACAACGAAATCCTCTGAAGTCCCGTAGCTCCAAAGTCCTGAAGGATTAGAGTGACGTGGACCTATTCAGAAGTTTGACATTTGGGAGTTATAAGGTGTGCTGGAGTGGAATCTCTCGAAGCCCGAAGTGTCGAAGTCCCAAAGCGCCGGATACGATGTGGCATGATGACATCACCTAGGGTGAATTGCACCTACCCTAAGTCTGCCATGTGTCACTTGTTTTTGTACTTTTGATAGAACTTTATTACAATTTGGTACCTAGCACGTGTTTCCCGTCAGTGGGGACACGTGTCACTACATAAATTGTTAGATAACCGAGCTTTGGGGATTGTTGTATTTGTCAATACAACATTCAAGTATTTTGAAGTGTTGTAAGGTAAAGTCTCCCGAAGTCCCAAAGCGTCGGATTTTTGAAACTTCAGAGTAGCATAGTTTGGAAATTTAGAGTTCAAAATAAATGAGGAGTAGTGTTGAGGAAAGCTCCGAAGTCCCGAAGCTTCGGGAAACGACTGTTCGACAGTTCGACATTCGGGAGGAATGTTGTGTTGAGCCAAGAAACCCTCTGAAGCTCGGAGCTAGGAAGTGTGGAAGTATATATTGTGACGTGGCATGATGACATCACCTGGAGTGACATGGACCACTCCTAGGCATGCCACATGTTATTTAGTTTTTTACTTTTACATGTTCTGTTGTACCAATAGCAATCCGATATGTGTCACTCAACGGTGGGGCCACTAGTCACCACCTTAATTGATGACAACTGTACTAAGTGGACCCCGGAAGGTTCAAAATTTCATGAATTTGGCATTCGAAGGAAATGATGGGAGAATTTATGGAATCCTTCGAAGCCCGAAGCTTCAAAGTACCGGAGTGACCCGACGTAATGATGTCACCATGAGTGACATGGGCTCGTTCATAAATTTGGTGTTCGAGAGCTTTGAAGGGCGATGTAGAAGAAACTTCCGAAGACCTGGAGTCCCGAAGCCCCGAAGTCCCAAAGCGTCATAGAGACATGACATGAGGACGTTACCTATGGTGATATGGACCCATCCTAAACATGCCATGTGTCAACCTGATTTGTGTTTTTCACATGCCATTCATACCAGTTAGAACATGACACATGTCATCCATTAGATGGAGCCACGTGTCCACTTCATAACTATCGAATGTGGCACAATGATACATGGATGCTGACTAGACCTCGATGGTTCATCAGTCCAACGATTGGGTAAAATAAAGAAAGAAGGGAAACATCGGATCAACATTCGATTAAATCTTGACCGTTAGATCAACACAATTAAGATCTACGGTGGAGAGAAATTACGGAGATCAGGGGTAGAATTAACATCTGTGTGGGTTTAACCTCCACAATCCTCCTAGACCATCGATCCGTGGAATCAATAAGATCAACGGTTGGCAATGGATGTCTATAGATGATGAAAATATGGACAAATATGTGACCCAACATCTGCCCCACATTGAAAATGTTGCATGTCCTCATGCAACTCAATACATTGCATTAACCAAGATGTTAAGGACTCATTTGAATGTTGTTGATACAATGTATTTTCATGCAAAGCACAACTCATATGAATAAGGTATTTTGATAGTTTTATATGTCACAATTTAATGCACATTCTTGCCAAAAACCATAACAATCCAATACACAAATCCCAAGATATCCTCTTGTTGAAACTCCTTGTAATTGAAACTCTCCTGAAACAATTTTGACAACACCACATTTTTTTCAAAGTACAAAGTGGGTTTTGTAGGCATATTTAGACTAATCCCATGTTTCATCATACCAAAAATCATGACAACCCAGTTCGTCATTTGGAAGATATGCCCAAATCAATTTCTGCACTTTTTTGTAGAAAAATAACATGTATGAGAAAAATAAATATGAATGGCAAATGAGAGAACAAACCATCATGCATAGTAACCACCCCACACTGATTGTATAACATGTCCTCATGCTGCATTATGAAATCAAACTTAAACACAATCTCAAAAGAGATCCTTTGCAGAAAACTAATGCATAAGAAGACAATCATCTCTGAGTACCCCTTGCCTATGTTTACAACACAATCACCGTCAAATTCCCTCAATAAGTTTTGTTTGTACTTTAAGGCAACATGTTTAATTGGAAAACAATCTGAAAACCTTGAATGTAGTCATGAGCTTGCTGCAAAATGATTAGTACAAGATATCTTTTACTACCGGTTGTAAATACCTTATCAATGCTTGAATACCAATCCTCCAATCTTGGAAATCCATAAAATGTTATCTCGGAATGTGATTGAGTTGACCATGTCATGAGTTTACCATCAAATGATTAACCATATGTATTTGACAATCCACATACCATATGATATACCCTCCAATAATCTCATTTTCGCTTATGGGGATTGCAACCCTGTAATCATAGGATTCCAGATCTCAAAACAACTTGCTTTGTTTGTAGGTTACCTCACAGATTTTCATTATTGATAAGAAGACTTATTTTCCATGAAAATTCAGAACATTAAGAATGTAAGGACCAAAACTTTTACCATCATTATGAAGTGCCCAAAATTTGTGAATCAATACATGCATAAGTGTATCATGAACCAAGAAAATGAACCACATACCTCTGTATTTCTACCCATGTGTTTAAAAGAAAATGGATTCTACAATAGTTTATTTTACTGTAGGTTCTCGTGGATAGTCAACTTCCTTCTTCAATTAGATTATTGGGCATGCATAGTAGTTGTTCCATTCTTCATGTAATGAAGATAACTCCTAAAAAAAATGTAGCCAACCAATGACAAAATCTGGAAATTCCAATAAGTTTTCCCAACACCCAGGTAAATTTGTTGCCCATGTACCAATGGTGACCCAATTTTCTGCCATAGATTTCATGCTAGACTATAGTAGCATGCTAAAATATGAGTACACAATGGAGATCTGAATTTTCCTTGGATATACCTTCACTTTCTAAGATTTCAACAATAAAATTAATAGATGGTTGAATATGAAACCATGGGCGGAAACTAATGATTGTTGTTGCATGCCAAAGATAATGACTCAAATTATTATTTTTTATGTGTTGTATGGCAGCATAGGCTTCTTCTGCTGCTTGCAATAACTGTGGGAAAGGTGTCTCTAAAATAAGCCACTACAAAAATTCCTTTTTAAATTTTGGGTGGAGACATTGTTTCAATTGCCTTTTAATAAGTACTTCCTTCCATTAGCATTTGTGTAGACAACTACACATGTGTTTTCATAATGGCAACAGAGGCTGCCACAAAATCATCATACTACCACCCAAGAGAACCATTATCATGCTCCCATGGTAAATCTTATGAGCACATAACCCTCTTTTAAACCATGATGTATATCGACAAGCGAGAAAAACAAACACAATGTTCTTATGGGAGGGCTAGGCATCAATGAAAGGGTTAGCATCGTAATCATTCTTGGGACATCCATTAACTTCGTAGCCTATCAAATCCTTATAACATGTATGACTCAAATCCATATAACACATATGTTGTATCCTTTCATGAATTCATAACAACAACTTTTTGAAGATGTGCAATATGTAGGAGAACCATGAGTCAAAAGGCTGGAAAAGATAATTGGAAACCCATGAGATGAATGAATACATCATGGAAATGAACCAAAGAAACCATACCTCTGACTTTTAGCATGCTTGTATGAAAATGGACATCATGATCTTTTTCCTTTCTCTATTCTGGATCTTATGTGGTAGCAGCAAATCAATTTCTCATGCTTGGATGTTAGGAGATGTAGGGAAGGAATTGACTTGGGTGTTGGGAGTGCATGAGGTGAAGGTTGATATGGTAATGGATGGATAAGAGAGGTAATATATGAGTTATGATATGAAAATGGAGAATAGAAATCCTTAGTGGTTCTTCATGACATTTTCCTAAATCTTTAATAAATCAAAAAATCATGCTATTTTACCTCAAGTTTTACCTCCATGAAAGATTTGATTGGCATGGATGGATTGATGTCTGTTGAAGCTGATGTAAGCCAAACTGATGCCAAGACAGATGTATATGAGAGCTGAAATAGAATGAGGCTGAATCTGATTTGAAATGATGTTGTGTTGGTTGCATGTAAGACTACTATTGCTGAAACAAATGATGATGAAGAATTCTGCTACAAAAGCATAAATCTCCTTCTCTTATTCTGAAAATCAAATGCTGAAATGAAAATGGAAAGGGACTATAGAACTACTGAAACAAATGATGTTGTAAATCACTTTTGAAACCATTAGATCACATAATCTTCAACTGCTACAAAACCGACGTACAATTCTTACCATGCGAATGAATGTGCTGAAGTCGAGCATGGAAAGAAATAGTTGGATTACCGGCCATTAATGTATGCCGTTAACCAATGTGAATAAACTCACCTTTGATGACAGTGAGCTCTAAAGTACCTTAGTGCATCTTGACAGGTATGAATGGATTTGTTGGAGTCGAGTCACCTGCAAGATTTGTCAATCAAGAGGCATTGATGAATCCCCATAATTAACAACAATGAGATCTACCATTGATGTATGCAGATCTCAGGGCACTATGAATCTCTAACCTCAATCCTAGATGATGTGTTGGAGTCGATGGGATGAGATTTTCTAGAAGGAGGGCCTTAAGGAATCCCACATCATCCAACGCGAGCATAGACAAAAGGATTTGAAGAACTGAAGATGAAATATTTTCATTAGCAAGT